>KQ435753.1:443741-474569 GCA_001276565.1 Melipona quadrifasciata | reverse complement strand
TGGGATACCGATCAATTATGTGCCCGGTGGCAAGAACGCGGTATAAACAAACCCTCGTTGCGGCCGAGCGGCCCGCTATAAAGCGATACGAATTTCTCGTGCTCGTTTTCTCAAATGCTGCGGGAGTAACAGCGTGGAACCGCGGCTCGACCACGACCTGAGACAAACGGTTAACGAAACGCAACGGGCAGCGAGATCCCCGACGGTTTCAAGATTCCTTTACACGCGAAAGTGTAAACGGTGGTGCGGCGCGGACGCACGAGCGAAGCTGCCGGGGCCCCAGACCGACGGATCGCCACCCCATCCCTCGGCTTTTCTACCTACACCTATAGCCCCCTATCCCTCTCTCACCACCCCACCACCCTATCCACGGTTACTCTCTCTCTCTCTCTCTCTCTCTTTCTCGCTCTCTGCGCCCCTGGCCGCCCTCCTCTACATCCCTCGGCCCCATCCCTCTTTGCTCTGCCAACCCAAACCCGAGGAGCAACGAAGAGGAGGAAGGGGCGCAGGCAGCTCTCGAGTGGTTCTCAACAAACTTTTTGATACCGCGATAAAAATGTCAGCCGCTGTCGTTAATTAATTTCCCTCCCGTGCTTCTTGGAGAATTTTTGGGGATTTCGAGGGGATTTCGGTGACGATTCGGGGCTTCTCTTTGCATGAGATTTTACAAAGGGGTGTTGTAAACATCGGTGACTCGTTATTTTGGGAATAAAGAAATGAGTTTGGAATTTTTTGCAAAAATCGTGTCATTGGATCCTGGACAAAATCAGACTGGACATTGACAAAATTTCCATCTTTTAGAAATTCGATTTCCTTCCTGGTTTTGGAGCGTTAGTAATTCTAATGTTCGAATTTTGGAGCGTGTTTGGAAACTCGAAACTTAAAAATTGCATCTAGAAAATCTTTCGAATCTTGTCGAATTTTGAAATACGAAGAATTTGCATCTTTAGAAATTCGATTTCCTTCCTGGTTTCGGAGCGTTAGTAATTCGCATCTTTGGGAATTCCAATGTTCGAATTTTGGCGCGCGTTTGGAAACACGAAACTTAACAATTTCGGGGCCCGCCGACAAATTGCACATCTCGTCGAATTTTCTCAAATCTTCCAAACGCAAAAATTACCCGATCACCTGCAAACTCGAACAAACGAGTCTGCCCTACCTCCTAAATACACATGCGCGTGTATCGACGGTCAGAATTCTAAATCAAAGATTCACGACGAAAGCAACGATCGTCGACGTCACACGATATCGCGATTTTCAGACGCATCCTTGACACGTTCTATCGATCCAACAGACGTATCGAGCGAATCGTACCCTCTACTCTTTTAACGCGACTTAACGCAATGCTGCGCGATAATCGTCGAAGAGCAAACGCGTTGCACGAAACAAATGGGAAACAAATGGAAAGAGGTAAATAATTTGTAGACAGTCGGACTGGCAGGGAGATACGGTGAAAAATTAAAATACAGGAAATATGAGAACCTTCGTACCACCCTGATGCCTCCCCACACTACTACCTCCACTCGTTGGTTCACCCGCCCTCCGTAACACGGGGTGGCTAGGAGGGTTTAGGGAGAACAGGGGAGGTGGGTCGCGTACTACCTCCTACAAAAGTATGGCGTCACCTCCCGCGGTACAATCCCTGCCAAGAATGTAACACCGTTATTTTATTCCACCTTGAACAATACCTATTCCTAGTTGCTGCACCCGTGAGAACAAGAGATGAAAAGAGAAAAGAAAAATGGGGGGAGGAGGTTCGTTTGACTCTTTCAAGATCAATCCGTTTAGAGTTTTAATACGGTACACCTCGACTTTCAATAATCTTGGAATTATGAATTTGTTGAGATTGATTCATTCAGGGTGGCGTAACGTGAGATTGGATTTCGTAGAGCTGCGGAATACGAAGCGAATTTTTGAAATTCTCTTTCGGCGTTTGAAGAAAATAGAATTCAATAACGTTTGCTGATCGACTTCCTGCTTTGTGATATTTTTTTCAATCTTCTTATGAATATGCAACAATTAACTCTGGTAATGTATTGCAACTTTAGTAACTTTAGTAACTGAAAGAATTTAAATTTAGTCCCCAGATATTACCATCGGGCTGCTATAGAAATTTATTTAGTTTATCATGAGTATTCGGTATCTTACACTCTTCCTGAGTATAGGTAGTAAGGTGATAAAATTAAATTAAGAGACAAAGGGGTAAATATGAATATTATTTGTTTTAAAACATTCCGCTTCAAAATTTACATCTTTCACGTGCCTCTATGATAATTTCGAATAATTTCGACAATTCTTTCTCTTTCGAGTGCAACATTGAAACGTCGAAACTCTCTTCGATTCTTTCGAACGTAGATCGCGTTGTCCGCGAAACAGGGGGTTGAAAGTGGGAAAGAGAAACGCGAACTAAGTTGCGACAATTATTCAATGTCGAGAAAATTATAGGGCTAGGCGGGGGTTAATTAAAGCTTGACAGAAATTAAAATTCATATTAGGTGACCTGGGTATGCCACGATCTTATCATATTGTCGTTTTATAAGTCCTTGTTAAGCGAGGCGGGTTGTTTATGTGGTTCACGTGCTCTAAATGAAACCCGAACGGAACTCTGTCTCTGGTGATTATAGACGGCAATAAATTTTATACGATATCAATTAACCGACTGGTTCGCCGAGTTTGTAAGTGCCACTGATTTTCTTGTCAATCGGGAAATCACTCTGACTAGGTGCTTCTATCGATCAAATTATCAACTTATTATAATCGTTCCCACTGATCTTGAATAATATTCGAAATTCTGAACATTAAAACCAAATATTCAAGTGTAATAATATCTGTTGAGTTGTAATATAGATTTTAGATCGCATTAATTTTAAAAACATTCTGTGACAGATGAAACGAATAATAAATATTTTACTCCAGTATTCTAAATGTTTCGCAAAATTTCTAAATATTTCAAAGCCAATTTTACGAATTCTAAATATTCTACTCTGACATCCCTAATTTTGAAAATGTCCCAAATTCTAAACACCTGCCCTCGTATTCGAAATCTATCGAACCGAATTTTTGGACACTCTGAAATCCCAAATGCTCGATCGAGAATCCTCGATCGAGTTCATCATTTCCAATTCGCTAGCTTTCTCTCGACGTTCGCACGATCTGTTCGCACAGTTTCACAAAGATTTAAGACACTTGTATACTCGAACACACGCGCGAGGAATTCACGCTTGCCCACGCAGCTACATAAGCACAAAGAGACACGGTCGATGATCTGGCGCGTAACGCGCGGTTAAAAATCTCCTCCAGGCGACTCCTATGTCACCTGGATCTTGTCGCGAAACTTATTACTCCACTCCGTGTAGTTCCTCCTTTTTTTTTTTTTTTTATCTTTCTTTCTTCTTTTTTTTTTTTTTTCTAATTCGATAACTTTGGTTTCGAAGTTATCGCGCATGCGAGAACATTCGAATAACGCGCGCCGGATTTAGCGACCGATCACGCCTTCAGAGACGTCTGTTACGAAAACTATTCGAGAAAACTGGTTTACGTAGTTCTCTACGCGTGGTCCGGTTCACCCTTGTATAAATTATAGGTACGCAGTAGGTACACTGCCGCTCAAAAGTCTCAAACGCACTTTTTGGTCTTGATACTTGAACCGTTCGTTTGCCAAGTCGATCAACGAAGAGTGAAAAAAAAAATTGACAGCGTACAGTTTTACAAAATCTTCGATGAAGCAGCGTGCTCTTTTAAAATTTAAACTCGAAGGAATCTATAACGCGTCGATATATAGCTATTTAGATTTATTTTCACAGTGCCATGTTTGCTTTTTTCAAAGACGGTTGTAACTTACGTCACTTTGAAGTAATTTTACAGACTGGAAAAACTTTCTTCGCAACTGAATGCGTCATAGTCTCGAAGACTAGAGTCTCCGGTTATTTTTCCACCTATGAAACGAGCATAGCAGACTTTTGAGCGGGGGTGTATTACACGCGGCGACAACTCCAACGCACGATATCGAACCTCTCGCGTAACGTCGATTCTTTCGAGTGGCTCGATAACGCGTGACTTTTTCACTGTATCAATAATTTAGATCGCAGATAGTGAATCACTAACACGGCTGCCAAGTTTAGCACCAAGTGACTCGCTGGTTGGCGCCGTTCATTACAGGTTTCGTCTGCACACGCGATATCCAGCCACGTTCGGAAAAAGAGTACTTAACAAACAATATGTTTTCACGCTGTCTGGCAACGATCGAGCGAAAAAATTTGGCAACTAGCAATACGGGGGGCAGGAGGGGGCAGGGCGCTTATCTTCGATCTCAATTCGATGGAATCGCGTTTTAAGAATATCAGCGCTTCTCAATTTGTGAAAGTTGAAGAAATATCATCTCCTTTCCGTTCGTAATACGTAATTTGAAACGATTTAACTTGTCAATTTGACTTTTACATTGTGACCAACTTCTGATCAACTTCATAAATCTAAAAAACTGCAGAAATGCTATTTTTTAAATTTATCTTTAAATTTACCGCTGCCTATCTGTGCCATCATTTTACGACGAGTGAGTTTGTGGGAATAATTCTTATAAAAAATGAAGTTGACATTCTGTTTGTCAATCTTTCAGATATACTTAAAACATTTTTTAAAATTTTTAGAATAAAATAATTCGTCCTCTCATCTTTTAACCAAACCGACTCGTCTTTGCCAGATTCTACCCTAGAGAATTGATCAAATTAACTCGTCTTTGACGTGAAGTTTCTTTCTTTGAGTCGAGAAATAACTTACAATTACATTTAAAGCCAATTTTCATCGCAATATTTTCTGTATAATTTCTTCCTCGATTATTTTCAATCAATCGAGAAAGAAACTAATTGTAAGATCTGTCTGCGAGAAACTTCATCATTATCTACCAAATGCCTACCGCCATCGGAATTATCCAAAAATAGTTCGGCCGCTTTTGTTCCCGTTTATAACTTTCGTGACAACGGACGATCCCTATTATGCTTTTATCGCATCGAGGCATTGAAACAAGCTCGCTCGCAGCGTGTAACTGATTTCGAGAACGAGTTGCCGGACCGCAGAAGCACTGACGTCGATACGAACGATCGAGACCACGTCCAAAGGACAAGAACGTAGCCCTGCCGATGCAGGATTATCAGCAAGAATGCGGACTAACCAGAAGACGAATGATAAATAACGGTGGCTACCTGTGGACTGTGTTATCTAGGAATGTTAGCGGCCCGACAACGTCAGACACGTGATGCTCTTATGTTTTACACGGTAACAGCGGCGACGTTTCTATATACCGCACGATATTCTAAGCCCGACGAAAGCCCATCGATGCTATCGCGCTCGAGTAAAGGGAGAATATGAATCAATTCGACTGTATTCGGATTTAATACGCGCGGATATCGCTGCTGAATCGCAACGGTCTCTCCTACATAGGAGACTGGTGGTGTGTTCATCTTCGGATTTATCGAGGATGCGTTATTAAATACGCTACGGAGTATATACTACAAGCTCTAAGACTACTTGAATTCGATCGACGTGCTGCTTATCAAATATATTTGATTAACTTTTCACATTGAATTCACGTAGAACGAAGTAACTGGAGTTTAACAAGTTGACTTTGTAGACATATCGCAATTACAGCGCAATACTAATCGTACAATTTTTGAACAAATTTAATAAATTATTAATTTTTTATTTGCATCTTCGAAAAACCATTTAAATTTAAACTTACATTGATAATTCATAAAAAAAAAAAAAAAATAGAAATTTCACTGAGTAATAAAAATAAATTTGTAAAAGAAATATAATACGTTTTAAATAAAATTCGCTTTAAATAAGATTCTGGAAGGATTAACTCACTATTAATCCAAGTATTATTAGTGTTACAAATCAATCCCTTACTAATGTCCCAACTAGGAAGAAAATTACGCATCAATTAACTACGAAATGAAACAAATGACATAATCACGTATAAATACTCTGATAAAACTTCAAATCTCACATCAATGTCATTTCTGACAAGCAACACGTCGTGAATAGAAAACTGTCAAATCAAAACTCACCCTTGCTCTATCCTGTCGACTGGCCCACCAGGTCCCATCATCGCTGGATGTCCAGGTCCGATAGGTCCTGTCATCGGATGACCAGGTCCAAATGGGCTTCCAGGTGGCATACCGTATTGTGGTCCGCCAAACGGTTGACCGTGCGAAGGGAAGTGAGGATTTCCAGCACCCGGAGGTACGAACGGCGGTCCCGAGGAACCAGGTCGACCGACGAACTGCGGTGGCCCGCCAGATGGCGAGCCAAACGGACTCGGACCGGGCCCATTGTACGGTGGCCCGGAATTATTCGGCGGCGGAGGGAATCCCGACGAATTCGGCGGTGGTCCAGGACCGGGTGTCGAGGAACCACTAGGCGCCGGCGAGGCAGTATATTGGGGAGTCGCGGAACCAGGAGGTGGACCTTGATAGGGTGGTGCCCCCGCTGGACTACCAGCGCCACCGGGGAAAGGGCTCGGTCCTTGGAAGGCCGCATTGCTCGGTGGACCACCTGTACTGTTGTAAGGACCAGAGCCAGGGCCACCACCCTGGCCAACGGAGTTTGGTGTAAAGGGCGATGCCTCCGAGCCGGGCGGCGGGCCCTTCCAAGAGGCTGGTGTTCCCGGATCCTCCAGCGTGGTAGTGGCTGCCAATGGCGTGTTTAGGCGGCTACAGCCTGAAAATTGAAACGATACTTTCTGTTATATGCGTGCTTTGGAGTAATTGATATACTCTGAAAGTAGGAGAATTAACGTGAGTTTTTACACTGTAGTGTGTGTACTAAGAAGAGAAACAGGACATATCTAAAAGATAATGATATTCTACTAAAGATGTTTCTCTAAAAGATAATGATATTCTACTAAAAATGTTTCTCTAAAAGATAATGATATTCTATTTTGGAATACATGTTGAAAGTATTACTTTGAAAGTAATATAAGAAAAATTAATACAACTTCTAACCTGGTACATATACTAGGAAACATATAACAATAACTTCTAGAAAATATACGTATCTCTGCTTTATTTTGAAGTAGTTGGTCTCATCTTAGAAAAGTAGAGGAATTAATAAGTGTCCTAATGTAGTATATATACTACAAAGTACACATTTTTGAAAGATAAAAGTATTGTTCTATGTTGGAGTATTTGTTTCTCTGTTCTATTTTGGTAATTAATTCTATACTAGAAATAGAGGAATTAATAAGATTTCTAACATGGTATACGTACTAGAAAGTATACAGCTTTAAAAGATAAATACTGTTTCTCTGTTCTATTTTGAAGTAATTAGTTTTATATCATAAAGATAGAGGAATCAAGTACAAGCATGCGTACTAGAAAGTACATGAGTTCTAAAAGATAAAAGTGTTATTTCTCTATTATACTTTGAGAGATAATTAGTATTACAGAAATACAAAAATGAAACATGTTCCAATAGTCGTATTAATAAATACACAAGTTCCATAAGAGAAAAAAATTGATATTAAAAGAATATTATAATGATATACAAGTATTTATGATGACTTCGTCACTCAATCTAATTTACTACTCATTATCTTCGACAAATTCCTTATAACGTGTAAAAAATTCAATATACAAACATTTCTCAGATAGTACGTAAAGAATATAACGACCAATTTAGCTTCTAAGCTTATTTACATGCAATACAAGTAAATAACCTTGCTAATTGTATCCATATTCTATCTACATTTGATACAACAATTCTTTTGTGCTAAGTTTTAAAAGCTATAGTCATAAAAATAACATGCCAACGCGATGTAAACAACTCGAACCGAGTGAAGCCTATATCAAAGACAGATTATATAAAGTAACGTGTAACATAACACTTGAGAAAGTTGTGAATGAACAAAGAAACAAAGGAAAATCACCATTGTTTGTCCCATTGGCCTTCATTGTCCTATGATCAACCAGCTCATTCCATTGCACCGATCACCCACTTTGTAGGAATCAGCACTTGGCGAGAAAAAAAAAAACGTCAATTCGCCGGATACACTTTAATTCTAATCGAGCAACAATGTCACGTTTCAATTCCTGCGTGTACAGTAACTCAAGTTTTCCTTGGAGTCGCGTTAAGGTTATGTGCCGGTAACCTAACCTATACCGTGGTTAGAACGCGTTCCGCGAGTTCCACAGCCAACGAGGGCACTTGAAGCGCATGAAACACGATTCCCGATACTTTTCAAGAATCCGAATTCGCAGTCTGTCCACGCACCGTCTCATCGAAAACCGTGAAAACTGCGTACAACAATGGGCACCTGTACGGTCGCGTTGCCGGCATTTTCACGCTCATTTTCAACCTGTTTCAAGACGTTCCACCAGGTTTCGAGTCGAGATCCAGGCGCGCACCCACTGTTAGGCGCGTGCACAGGTCCGACATCACGCTAGTCTTCATTCATTTTCTCGTCACATTGCAAAAAAATTCGCGATCGTCCAAACACAAATGACTCGGTGCAAGAGAGAAAGAGAGAAGAGGCAAGCGCGAATAAACACCACCAGAGTCAACAGACGACCCTTGCCAGGGACGTAGCGTGCAGGTGGCGCCACAGCATTCGTGCTCGTATTTGCCAAAGATTTTTACCCGTTCGTTAATTCAGATCGAACGAACGGTAATAATTTCTCGTGGCCATAAGAACGATCGATTTTTCGTCTGTCACACGCGTATTCCATTGATTTGATCAACCTTAACCTCCGGATACATGGTAAACACTGGACGAACGCGATGGTGTCGACACGGACGCTCCGAAACGTCAAGTTTCAACTGTCAAGACAGGTTTCGCGAATGAAAATACAGGAAGCCTGCGAGGAACGCGTGACGGTACGAAAAAAAGTCACTAGTCTCCAAGCACTTTCACTCGCGATTTGTCACTCACACGTGCACCGTTCGCGACGACTCGCGGAAATACACGTACGCACGTGCGCCAGGGATGTAGCTAGCCGACACACGCACCTAGTAGTAAACTAGACTAGCTGCTCCCTCAACGGACCACGTGTTCGGTTACTCACTTGTCCCTCCTAGCTGCCCGCGCCCGGATGTCAACTGGATTTCTTCCTCGGTCGCAGCCAATAATTGTTACTCGAGACGTAAAAATCGGACGACGCTGCCATTTTTAACAGACCGGCTGCATGAGCCGACGCGGCAGCAACGACTGCCTCACACCCCGCCCAAACACACTAAAAACACACCCCATCGAGGCATACGAAGCAACTCTCGCTGGTGCAGCTTCTGTTTTTCTCTGCGTTCAGGTTCGCCCTTGCGTACCTTTCCTCTGTACGCCAAAAATCGCGAAAAATCGCTCGAGCCGCTTGACACGCGGTGTTCGTTTCTTTCTCTCGTTCCTCCGGGGTTAAACCGTCGCCTAAGGCCTAAGTAAATCCAGTCGTATCGATTCTAAGCCGCGCCGCTACCTTCGCGTAATTATACAGCTGATATTCCTTGCGCGTGCTTCCCGAAACTTTTCACCGATTTTTCTCTAGACGCGACCCTCCTTGCCGACCCTCTACGCCAATGCGTCGCGCTCTTCTACGCTTTGTTCCTTCCTTCGCTGGTTTCCTCTGGATGTCCCTGCCGGCGACTACCGGCGACAACCGGTACGATTAATTCGAATCCTTGAGAGGTATCGCACTCGAACCGACTGCAATTTCCAATCGATTAATCAAGAGGAAACTTTGGCAACGCGGTGTCGCCTGTTGCATGCGAGTAACACCGTGTGTACACGACGTGCAGCAACGTAATCGCGTTGATTTGTAAACAACGTGAGACGCCGGCCCCGGGTTCGTAAAGAGCGATGCACCAAAGCGGACAGGCCAAGTGAGAAAACAATCGCACGGCAGCAACGGCACTACGACAGACGAACACGCGTCGTCACCACTACTCTCTCTGTCTCTCTCTCTCTCTGTCTCTCTCTCTCTCTCTCTCTCCCGCTAGCAGTTATTTCTCACACTTGCTCCCTTCGATTTTCCATCGAACGTTTCTCTCCCCTCCGCTGCGGCAAATTAGAAACCGACGCGACGCGTGGAGAAACACCACGTACACGCACACACGCACGCACGCACACACGCACGCACACACACACGCGCAAAGGCGCACACACGCAAGGTGCGTTTCTTTAAATCCTCCTCCTTCTCCTCCACCTTCTCCTCCTCAGTTGGCACACCGTTTTCGCGAGCACTCGAAAGTTAACTCTCGTAACTTTCTGCGTGCGGCACAGCCAGAAAGCGTGGCGCACAAAGAACACACGTCACCAAGCAAGGATACCCGAGGAGCGATCGAGCACGAAAAACGATTACGGAAAACACACGCGTCACTCGCTGCTCATTCATGGACGACTCACGACGTGGTGGTGGCGTGGCTTCGCCGAACGGTTACAAAGAATAGGAGGGGAAAAAAAAGAAGGAGGAAGGACATAGACTAGAAACGTGAACTACTGATTCAAATAGGTGCCAAGGAAAAAAATGTAGCATGTAGAATCGAAAACAAGATTTGTTCCCCGTCGGCGTGAATATCGTTTCGCGACGACTGTAACCACGATCCGAATGGCCGAGACGTTGTATAAAACATGCAAGACGACGCGATAAGGCAGCTGTTCCACGTGGAGCTTCGCCCACGGATGCGTACGGCCCTGCGCCGAGAGCTGAACCCCCGACCGCAACGGGACTGCGCCTCGCCACAGTTACTCTTTTCTGTCACCGCCACCGCCGCCGCCGCCGACGCCGCACTCGCCACTTTTACACGACGAAAAAATGTTTCATATTTCTAGCGGACATCGGCGAGTATCGGACGGTTTTCTGATCCGCTTTTGACCACGTACGAAACGCTGACCGATCGCACGATCATGAAGGAAGGGGGAAAATCGAGGGAAGAAGAAAACCGTGGAGAAGGGACGTTTTTCGCGCGTGGAATGGCGCAGCGGCCGCCACATTTTTTCTCACTCCTTGTCGTTTCAAAGTCCCTCCCGTCGCGGGGGACTCAACACTCGCCGGTTGACAGTGTCACCCTAAAAATCAATAAGGGGTTCACCCTCGACCCTGCCCACCCTCTTCCTCCTACTGCACCTTTCTCTACCTCCTCCACCTCCTCCTCCTTCTCCACCTCTTTCTCTACTTCTCCTCCGCCTCTTACTCTCTGCGTTTATCCCAGGAACGTATAGCGGGGGTCGATGGGTCGGCGAGGTTATGCTGGTCAGACGACCAGTCATTTTATTAGGCGGTGATGCGACGCCAGGAGGCCTGCTAACCTTCAAACGCCACGTTTAAGCGGCTCGCATTTAAGATGGCTTTCCTTTCCCATTACTTTTCACAAATTTTCTCTCTTCGCTTACACTGATTTTCGAAAGTATCTCTACGCGTGACATGAAACGTTACAAAATTTCATTAACGTCGTAACGAGACAGAACTGTCATGATTATATCGAGCAAATGCACATTACAAGACATTTAACATAGTTGAAAGTTTTCAAGTTTCCATTACAAACCTTCTCTTTTTCAAAATATATACACTTCCTTTTAAGTTCTTCAAAGCCAACATTCTTTCAACCAGTACAATACTCCAGTAAAGAGTTACAAAATTTCATTCGTAGTAGCATAAACTTTTCCTCTGTAATTGTAAGCAGAATTTTTAGTAGAGGAGAATTGTTTCGTGTTTCGCATCGAGAATATCGAGAACTGCCGGGTGCATCCAGGCAGAACTTAATTGCATTTACGTTTCTAAGCAACGCGCGTTCATTTTATCATCCTTTTCGTACTGCGACCACGTCTGGCGTCGCGACACCCGACCACGTTATGCTTTCTTGTTCCCTGACGAGTCTTTCGAATAGAAAGGCGGCATCAGCGGGAAACTATGCCGACCTACCTCACGGTGAACTGCCAGAAAACGATGAAGATTAGTCTACGAAGCCGGAAGTTATGCGGACTGCGAGCACTTTCTAAAATTTTGCGAGACTGAATCGTTAGTTTTGACCATTTATTTCTATCATCAGTGACTGACACCTGCGACGTAAAATAGATCGAGCACTTACATAAGTTTGGGGAAAGCAGAAAGTTTGGGTTTCGCTACTCGACTACGATTCGACTTACTCTTTAATATTCGCAAATGCTATAGACTATTCGTTTAATAAAATTATCGAACGATGCTAGACGATAACTTGAAATTATTATAAGAATCACGTGTTCAAAGTCATTCAAATTAATGTACAAAGAGTAGGAGAAAGTTTACAATTATGAATTAGTCATTTTGATTACTTTGGCAGTTCTATATCTCGTTAAATATGGAGCGTTGTGTCGCTATATTTGAAAAATTTGAGATTTACTCGAAACGTACCTGACAGGTATATACTGCTCAATTCCATTCTCTCCGTGTTCCATCATCGCCCGTTATTTTCACTTGTCCCTCGATTTGTCGATTTATCCAAAGACGAAATCACCACGTAGCCGATAACTAGAGCGTTCGAGTTTTTAGCTGGAGGCAGGAGCCGAGGCGAAATTCCGAGAAGAAAGTTTCCGACCGATAAACGTTCGAAGGTCACAACTGTCAGGCGAGCGAACCACGGGCGTGAGAGTACGCTTGGTTCGCTGTCACGCGAACAACGCTCTCTGACTGTATGTCAGTACGCATCTCGATGCCTATCTTGTCGGTGAAGGCACGATTCGATAACCCACGATTCGGGGTCAGTATGGCCGTCTTTTATATCCCGGAGACGGTGAAAAGTCGCCTTCAGTGACAGTTGATGTGTCGTCGAACGAATAACACGCTCTGGAAGAGGACTTTGCTTACGATCGTGCTTCGTTAACGAGGCCAGCTTTTCACGCGCGAAAGCTCAATGTACACAGTGATGTACGAGTGTAATGAGAGTCTTGAATGACCGCGAATAGAACCAGATATATAATCGAACAAGTGCTTGTATCTCTTTTTCTTCTTCTCCTGTTTCCATTAAATGCACAGCTTGTGAAGGTAAACGTTGAGCTCCGTCCTTTCGCCACGAAATAGCGTAAAAGTGGACTCAAGTTTCTAAGTTTATTACTGTGTGTTTTATCAAATGCGTGAGATAGAATGCACGGAAATTTTGAATACAAACTGCAAATGACACGCCAGTAAAGTTTGAACGCAGTGTAAGGTATACATTTTTTTAGCGTTCTTTGAAGCTTTCCAACTATTTTCCAATTGAAGACTGTAGGATATATTTTACTAAGAAGCAGTTATTAATCTTATAATATTATTATCAATATCACCTATTTGGCTTTGCAGTTAAATTACGTTCTTTCATCCTTCTCAAAATTTTCAAATACTGCTTATCATAATTAGAATATTGAATCATCATAACACATCATTGAGTTTAACAGGATATTTTCGACTTTGTCAATTAAATATACGTCGTATGAAAATCTTCTATACTGTTTAATCCTAAAATAATATTGAAAATCATAATAATCGTAAAATCGAAATAATGTAGAAACATAAATGAAATGATATTTGGCTCTATGAATCAGACTGTACAAATGCAATTCTCCATGTTGTAACTGATAGTGGTCGGGAAGCGTTCCTTTTTTTTCCAATATTCTCATTCTCTCTGTGTGTAACCAATGAAAGAGGAATCTCAGGCCGCGAAAATTCATCCGTTGTGGCACTTCGATTTTTCCCCCGTTTCCCGTGATAACTTTTTCCCGCAAACCATACGGAAATATCCGCTACGAACGCGTGGCGAGCCACGAGGTGAATGACAGTTGCGGACAGTTCGTACACAAGCACGTTCCACTGACCCTGGGTCGAAACGATTCGGACGAGCTCTGAAACAAGCAACCTTTGCCTTGCACGTGCTCTCACTCCCGTGGACTTTCTGTACTTTTGGTTGATGCTGGTTCCCCAACTAGAACTGTCCGAAGAAAGCCGCACACCGTTCACGGAGATATTAGGATAAGTTTCATTCATACAAACTTTGGAACAAATCTCGACCTTCGGAAACCGTGACGGCGCGAGGTCTACGAGCGGCGTTCGACTTGGAGCAAATTGAATTTAACGTATACTATACCATTATATTCGCAAGAGTCTGTAATAACTTTTACTGTGGACTATTACATGTCGCGTGAATTTCTTCTAATTTTCTTAAATACTTTATGGAATATTGTTCGTTCGATACTAAGTCGCAAACTTGTAATCTTTTATTTGCTTTGTCGTGTTTTATGGCGTCCAAGATCTAACCTATAAGGTGGTCAATGAAAACAAGATTAGACGAATCGTGACATTTTTGATTTTTAAATTTTTGCGTTATTTGTCATTTCAATTGATTGTTAAATTTCTAGATTATTTACCATATCCTTCCTTCTGACGTTTGTATATAACCACAATTATATAACTATAATCGAGAGAAGAAATAAAAATTTTGTATAGAATTCAATTATTCGTTACATACTCCCTCTGTCTATTGTCTTCGTACTTCGTGCGACATGGATACAATTGAACCCAAGAACAAGATCGTGGATAGGATAACATAAAGACAATAATACCGACAGTGTCCGAAGGTGAACGGGAACTTGTAAAAATATCGGCAAGAAAGTTGACAAAATATCGCTCCTCGTGGATTGTTCGCAGCTGTTCCTAAGTGGACTCGGAAGCTTCGGAGTTCATGGCACACAGAAACAAGTTGGATCTGCGGAAAGGCACGAAGGGAAGGCCAGAAGAGCAAGTTCGTGGTTGGCTGGAGCGGGGTGGCACGAGGAGGTAGATGAGAACGAGGCACGGAGGGAGAAGCCGCGTACGCGAGAGAGAAAGAGAGAGAATAGGTCGATACGGTAAACTATTGTCTGGTGGGTGAAGTGTTCACGAGAACTGGGCGGAAGACAGCTTTGCGCCGCGGTTACGTGCATTCTCTGCTTCGCACGAAACGCGAAGATATGACATGCTCGTCACCGCAACGATGTTCAAGCGCGTCCAAGAAACCCCGCACCTCTATCTACGGCCGCGTAACCTTTTGCGCCTGTTCCCTCGATCGATACTAGCGCACGAATCGAATCACCGTTCGCGTTATTACCGACCGAGAATGCGCTGCAATTACACGTTGCCCGTGATTTAATTCATTTTGTCTTTCTACCGTATTTGCTTTGAGGGACTGTCCTTCGGTGGTTCAATTACTCCGTTAATTCTCAGCAGTATTCCACGCGTTTTTGTAAAAATTGACAGTGCCTTGCGAAAACATTAGTTTCTAAAATAAATATAGTTTATATGTAACACACGACGCAACATTTTCGTATCGTATTGTTAGAGATAAAAATTCAACGAAAATTTGGTATTTATCTGAATAATAACTAACATGGAAGACATTTTTATTCCCGAATTAAATTACCATTACCGAATCGTTACAATTTATTCTTCTTACATATTAACGGAATCCCTTCGCATTCAATTCAGAATCTTTTAAACAATACACTGCGCCGTGTACATACGTAGATATTGCCGTAGGTATTTAAAAATTTGACATTTCACATTGAAATTTCCCAATAAGGGAGCAATTAGCCCCTACTTAATTTATGAACGTTCGATAGCGCGTTCGCAACGACGCCCTCTACAATCGAATCGTTTGGCGGGAGTATCGAAGAAATTTCGATAATCGCAGGACGAAATTCGTTACGTAGCTAACGAAGTCGAAGTAGAGTCAAGTCGTACATTTTCGCGGAGGTTGGACACAAATTTTCGAGGATTTCGCCTCTGAATGCAGATTTGTGCCAGTACGCTACGTACACAAAGGCAGTTTGGCATGCGGCGGTGAGCGACAATCCTACATCGAAGTGTGTTTGCCGATTGTCATCGGTGGGATGGAGAGGTAAACACAATTCCACCCTACCACCTTGTTCTATTCGCTACGTGTACAATCTACATGCATCCGTGTGTTCGTTTAGATACGTCCGTTGCCAGCAACGTTGCAGCGAGTTTCGATCATGAAACTAACCTTTATGCCGACCATCGATACTTAACGTTCAGATTAAATGAGGAAGATATTAACCAATAAATTCATGCTGTACAAAATAAGAAGAACACGTTACGACCGAATGCTCCGCTGAACATAGTAATGTAAATCGTCATTTTAATTTCTTGCGTAAATTTCGATCTGTTAACGAAACGATACGATGATGATTTTTAGAAACGAACATGTATGTAATTAAAGAACGATATGTATTATATTCTTTTCTGTGTGGAATTATCGTGCAAGATACACGATGAAACAAGATGAAATAAGATTATGTCGAGTAAAAATAATCAGTAGGAGAAACGGAGTAGAAATGATTTTGCGAGGCAGGACGTTCGTTCCGCGTCTACCATTACCGAACTGGTTAAACAGGTTATCAGTTTATAGCCACCGTAAAGGGATTTTAAATTTCGCGGCACATGCTCATGCATTCCGCGCCATTATCTTTTTTCTCTTGTTTCAAGTCATTTCACCGAGTTCATAGCACTGCGAACAGAAGATGTGTTCGAGCTATACTATAAATCAAAAGCATTCTTATTGCTTCTTCATTCAAATATATTTCTCCCGATGTTTTTGTATTTCACGGAAGTAAATTTCATTTGAAATAAATTATTTGGAGATCGTAAAGTTATTATTGATACTCACAATGCTTGAACCGTCGTCGTGAGTTTTAATTTCTGTTTTAAAATAGCAGAAAAATGTTTTTTTTTTCTGTACATCGAATTGAAAGCAGGTATGTTTCAATAGGAATCAAGTTTCAAGTATTTTTTTATTTTAAATTTCAAATAAAAATCTGGATGTGTTTAAATGAAAAAAAATATCAGATATTGTTATTATTAACTTCTAAAGGGAGAACAACGCTCACTTGCCTGAATTCTATCAATAACGAAATCGTTCGTAGTAGATATTTTATTTCCAATTTAGGAACTGAAATGCCCATATAATAAAAAATATTTGTATCGTAATAATAATTATTATTAAAGTGGGAAACGAGGGTTACGCTAAAAAATCACTGCTAAGTATACAAAATGAACAAAAAACTCGCAAAAGAAAAACGAAAAAACGAACATAGACTTTCTTTTTTTCCATTTTTTTTTCTCTTGAATATTAATCATTCTCTAATTTTCTCTCTGCAATCGCATTCATACATTCGTGTCTCATCGCGTGCGGCTTTGATGTCTCTCTCTTTCTCTCTCATTCTTTTATTTCTTTTTCTTTTCTTATTTCTCGCATACATACACACATTCTTTCAAGTTCTCTTCTCTCTTTTAACGCTCGCGCACTATAATTCGAGATTAAAACAACCACGGTAACGAAACAAAAAGAAATTACATAAAATTTTCCATTTGTGGAATTTTGCACTTCCATTTTTTTTTTTTTTTTCATTTAAACTTTCTTCTACATTCTTATAGTCTCTCTAATTGATAAAGGGCTTTAAAAGCACATACAAACGACCGTCGTTATCGTTCGATTTTGAAAGTCACTATCTAAGCAGTTTTATGGCACGTATTCTCGTACAAGCCCTTCTTCTTACTTTTTCTTTTTTTTCTCTCTCTTTTTAAATCTTTGCCTCGAGAAAAAGAAAACTTTTCTCCTTTCTTCGTACCGCTTCTTTCACTTTTCTCTCTCGCTTCTTTTTTTCTTCATATTTTACTCGTCGTTAAATGAATTTCACGGAATTACACTCGCAATCGCAACAAGAACGGATCTGCCTCTGAATACACACACATACACACAGACACAGACACACATACACACACACGTTGAAATCAAGAAGTCTTTTTTTTCTACCATCGAAATACAGTTTTGGAATTCAGACTTGGACGTGAAGAAGGTCTGTCTGAGATCGTATTTCTTTCGCGATACGTTAACGATCTCTTCCTCGGTTTCGTTCCGACGGTTTCCTCTTCGTGCAAAACTCAAAAAGAAAGGGGAAAAAAAAACAAAAAAACTCTTTCGTGGAAATACTTTGCAACATAGCACCATTGGAGCAAGACAAGCATCTCCAGACACGTATGTAAAACAAAAAGAACATTTGTCGTCCAAGAAAACAATTGATTCGAGTTCTTTTTGCGCTATGACGATAAGGAAAATATTAAATACAAAGAAAATATTCGATTGAAATAAAAATTAAAAAAAAAAAAAAGAAAAAAAATAAGAAGGGAAAAGAAAAATGATTTCTAACTTTCAGTGCGTCGGGTGTGGTTCGAAGACCTTTCCGAAAAAATCGCGATCGTAAGTTTGCAACAACGCTCGTCGTTTCACCCTTTCTATTCGTAAAAGAACTTCCAAACATGAACAACTTATTGTTGAAAGACATCGATATAGAAATCTGATTTTGCTAGAACAGATCCGACGATGGATCATTTTACATTCTTGTACGTTTTAGGGTTACGAATGTTTTCCTTTTTTTTTTTTTTTCAAAATTATCTGATATTTTATTTTTGTTTTTTTTTTTTTTAATCCTTTATCAGAGTATCCTAAAACGAACAAATTCTATTTAATATATCTACATTTAACATGGATATACCATCGGTACTTATTTTTTTCTTTTTATCATTTCTTCAGAACGTTGGTGGCCCGCGATGTTCGATCACTTCCGGCAGCGATCACGCGTATATTAATTCAGTCGGTTATGCGATGGTGCTCCTTAATAGAAATTCAAAATGAAAGATTCGCATACTCTGTTTTCTTTTTCCTTCTCTCTTTCTCTCCCCTTGCTTCTTACACTTTTCGCGAGCATTTCTCTCTCTTTCTCTCCCTTTCGCTCTCTCTTTCGCTCTATCTCTCTTTCTCTCTATCGATGAAAAATGAAAACATTACTTTCTCTCTCTCTCTCTCTCTCTCGGTCGCTCGCTCGCTCGCTCTCTCTCTCATCCGCGCTTTCGTCTCACATATAGTTCAATGTACAAGAGATTTTCTAGAATTATTCTGCAAAATATTGCGTTGCACCCTAATAAGAATATATTTATATATATAATATGTAGCGATACGACTATCGTTGGCCACACAAATAAGACAGCCTGTACATTTACTAAATCTTAACGGTTTCATGTAATGTTGAAAGATATAATGCAGGGAATTTATCTAGCTTAACGAATACGTGATTATATACATTATGTACATATCGTTGCTATAACATCGCTGCGTGCACTTACTTGTTAGAGCTGACTACAGATCAGTGTGTATGGTGATTCGTGTGTACGTGTCAATACAATGAAAATTGTCTAAACTTACACGGTAGAGTAGGTTTCTCGCGATCGTTAACTACATAAGATTTATTGTTATTACAATAAACAATTATACATTCTGGCGATCCGTCGGTTAAAGATCTCGCATATACACATACATAGATATATATATTTACTATATACATATGTATATGTATATTATTTATATATATTTCTTTATTTATTTATATATTTATTTAGTTATCACATCGCACGTTCGAAATGAAGGAATTCGGACTCATGGCGGTGAATGAAATTAATCTCTTGTTAAAAAAAAAAAAGAAAGAAAGAAAGAAAGAAAGAAAGACTCGTTCTCGCGGAAACGAAAAGAAACTTAAAGAACTAAAAAGGAAGAAAACGTAAAATAGTCGTTGAATTTCTCGATTGATTATTCCTTGTTCATTTCACCGTTTAAAGTGCGAAGAACGAACGTACAAAAAAATCGTTTCATCGCTTCGTACGTTTTTCTAATATTTGAGTTTGGTATTTTTCTTTCTTCTTATTTTCTTTTCTTCTCTTTTCTCTTTTCTCTTTTTTTTTTGGCTTTTTTCTCTTTTTCTTTAATTGTTATCACAGTGTTTTAGTACGTTTTCCTTAATTAATATCGAATATCCTCTCGAATATAATATAATATAAAAATTAAAATAAAACCGAAACGTCGTTTCATCGATTTCCATTTATCATGAAGTTATCTCGTTATTATTATTAGATATAAAAAATTATTAGCTAATTTATTGCATGATATATGCATGTACACACCTATCTCACTGCATCCGTATATTTCTTCATTCGTGGTTCGAACTTGTTAGTTTTAGTCTCTTCTCCTCTCTTTGTCATTCTTTTTTTTTCGTCCATTTTCTCTTTTCTTTCCCCTTGCTTAGATTCGAACGGTACTGTATCATTATATTTCCTATATCGTTACAATCGAATATTTAGAATGTTTATTCAGAAAAAGACAGTGTATCCTTTAAACGATCATCGAAAAGATCCTTAGAACGTAATAACGCAAATACACAATCCTCTCTATCCGTGATTTAGATTTATCCGCTGCGAATGTCTTTAGCTATTTTATTGACACATAACGAGGAAAGTTTTATTTTTTTTTTTTTTTTTTTTTTTTTCAATTGAAAATAGAATTCGAAGCGAGGAGCCCGACGGATCTTTGTCTTTAGAAATTCTTGAAACCGACGTTCGCTACACACACATCGGAAACCCTAGATTGAGATCCCATTTTGTCTACTTAGACGTTGGGGCAGCTGGCTGATGCTGCCCCGTCATCCCCAGTCTTGGTTGCGAGGAAGCAAGTAATTCTTTGTAATACGCGCTAAATTCCGGCGGTAAAAACGACGTGGCAGCCGTGGGCGGAATCGGCGGGGGGAATAAACCATTGTAGAACGCGGAATAGTACATAGGGTCTATCATCGGTAGGAACTTGCCGGGCGTGTTTGGCAGTTGTGGAAGGAAAGCTGGATTGTTTTGCGGTACCGTAGGTATATAACCGGAAGGTATACTCGGAACACTGTGTCGTCTTCCAGCTTCGGTTTGCCTCGGTTCCTGTTGCTGCTGCTGATGTTGCTGCTGCTGATGTTGCTGCTGCTGCTGCTGCTGCTGCTGCTGCTGTTGTTGTTGTTGAGCGAGCAACGATTTATCGCCCTCGCTGATTCGACGCTGTTGCTGCTGCTGCTGATGCTGTTGGTGTATATGTTGATGCTGCTGATGATGATGGTGATGCTGATGCGGAGGATGATGCTGATGCGGATGTTGCTCCTTACTACCGATCATGTCCATGTTTTTTCTCCTGTCGATGGTGTTTTGTTGTTGAATCGTTGCCATTCTAGGATAATTTCCACTATTCAGGTGATTCAGATTAGGTACGTTCGGTATAACAGGATGACTCGGCTTCCTAGGTGTGTACGGTGACACTGGTTCGCTCCTCGTCGTATACTTGCCGTTCAGCTGTTGCCTTCTTTGACCCGGTATCGCGCTATTCCTCGGCGGGCTCGGTGCGCGAACGTGCGCCGACGTGCTCAGGTGATTATTCTTTTGCTTAGGGTTTACGATTGTGATCTCTAGGTTGTTCGAAGCCATTGTTCGACTGTCGAGCACGTTCTGGTAACCAGGGAAGGTACTTCGTTTCGAACAATCCTGTGGCTTCTCTTTCATCGTGGACGAGTTCCTCATCTCCAGGTTCAGTGGATTAGGCCTCGGCACTACAGGTACTTTCACTATTTCCAAGCTCGGCCTCGGGAACGCTGGCTTGCTTGATTTTTGCGTCAAGTCGAGGACCCCGCTGTACACGGGGTCGTTGTTACTGTGTATCTGATGCGGCTGCAAACGGTGCAGCGTGGGACGATACTTTGGAGGGACAGGAATCTCTTTCGGGTCGCCGTAAACCGTTTTTTCGTTGTGTGCGAATATCGACCTCGACTGTGTCACCTTGGGCGGAAATATCCTACCGTTAGGAACAGTTGGCGGTACGAAACGATGATTTACTTGATGATGTAGCCCGGACGAGGCCGGTGGCGGGACGTTGGCGTTCGCGTACAATTGTAACAACGCGGCGTTGTTTGAAGTACCGAGATTTATTACGCGGCTGTTCACCATGTTGTTGTTATTCATCGTGATATTGTTATTGTTGTTATGATGAGCCGGATGTTGCTTGGTCGGCGTTTGCAACCGTGCTTGATGCTGATGATGCTGGTGATGATGATGAAGATGGTGATGGTGCTGATGATGATGTTGATGCTCTTGAGGAGACGACAACATGTGGCCGATGTCCGGCGTTACGGTAACGGAAATTAACTTAGGGATGGAATTAGGTGTGACTGGAAGAGGGTACGATATTGGCGGTTTCTCCTCGGATTTCATAGTAGCTGGCGCAGGAGGATTACTCTGAATTACACTTGGTCGCGTGTCCAGGTCAACGGCAGTGACTTCAAGACCTCCCTCGCGAAGTATTTCGAGCTTGCGCTTCTTGAAACTGGGAATGATTATCTTATCCCTACTGGTGTCGCTCTCTGTTTCAAGGTCGATCACCTCTGGCGACCTAGGAGGCACTATCGCCTTCTCCGCGAAGATCGACTTCTCACCGAACAACGGTATGTTCTCTTTACCCTGTGCCAGCAGGGTGGTTTGTTTAGGATCTAGTTTGATTTCTTTCATATCCTTCTCCGGCGGTGGCGTTAACGTCACCACCGTAGAAGCGTTCGTTACCACGGTAGTTACCGGAAGACCCGGCGGTGAACACGACGGTGGAACTTGTTGCGATATCAGGGGACTGTTCAGCTGCCTCTCTAACACGCTTTGACTTCCAGTACCGCTCGTCGGTGTGGTAGAGGGTGTACTACTTGGCGTTGATATTGACGTGTTAGAAGAAGGTGGTGGACTGGGTAGTTGGCTGGTTTGCTGGCTGGGCGATGACGTACTATTGGCGATCATGGTGTTCAATGACTTCAGGCGTTCTTGTTTCACTCTTACGCTACGCAGAGATGACGTCTTGCCGCCGGTCTCCGATTTCGGTTTTTCGCTCGAGAGGAACGGCTGTAAAGAGTAAATTCAATTATCACATTGGTGATGACGGTGTTATTTGATGAATGATCATCCTACAAATACTCGACTCGACGATGCTTACTGCTGTTGATACAATTGATTGAAGAGGAGGAGTTGTAGTGGTAAGACTTGTCTCTATAGGGGGAGGCGTTTCCGATGGATACGAGTCGTTTATTTCTTGCTTAATATCCTCGGACTCTTCGGACACGCTGCTACTCTTGCTTCGTCTTCCATGTGTCAGTCTAACTTTTGCTTCCTCTCCTCTTTGATACCTCTCGTACGGTAACAGCAATCTGTTCGTAACAGCGTTTTATGGATTATCCGGTATTGACATTTTCGATCGCTATTAGAAAAAAAAAGAAAAAAGAATCTTTCATGCAAATACTTTACCTCTCGTAATGTCGTCGAGTGATGGTCGCAGCGCTGGTAGATCCCGTGTTACCACCTATGTCGTCGTAGATATTCTTCCAAAGTCGACCAGCGCTGACGGAGTCGTAGCCACCGAGCATTTGCACTTTCGTATAAAACAGGAAGAGATCGACTGCAAGGGAAACGGCTTTGTTAGAACCGACGTTTTCGGCTATATCTCGATAACATTCATTTGGTATTCAAACGTATAATGAGTTTGTCAAAAGGAAACACTGCTGTAGATCAGCTTCGAACAGTACCAATCGCTATTTCAAATTCAAATTACGACGGACGGATATGTATTTATCTATTACACAGTATACAGGAGAAGATGTACGAGATCTTAAAAGGTGTCTAACAGTAAGTAAAATTTTCTTTCTCCAATTTAAAAAAAAAAAAACCTCACACAGATACTGACTCTGCCTGTAGCCCAGCAGTGGCATCTTTCCGACAGGCGTACCCCGCGAGTTCATGAAATTCTGCACATCCGTCAGGAATTTCTTTTCCTCGGCGCTGGTCTTCCGTTCGCTTCGCCGTACGACCGACGACGGGGGCCTCCCGACGCTCGGTACCACCACGTTCGAACTCGCCGGAGCACTCTTCGAGGTGGACGCGACGGAGGCTTCGCTCTCGTTGCTCGACTCGCCAGGCGACGCGCTGCGCTTTTTACGCTTCCTCCGCGGCCTTCCTTTCAATTTTGGCGCTGAAAAAAATATTCCTAAATAATTTTAAGGAAAACTATGTTACAACAAGTACTATAATCTTTAACTTGAACGTAACGAGGAATGCATATACATTTCTTTATATTGTTTTTCAACATTTCTCACATCTCGTGCGTCACATGTCAGTATTAATAATTGCGTAAATGTGAATAATGCATAATGGTAATGCAATTAAAGATGTATTGCGCCGTGACAAATGCATATAACAGTAGCGAAGAACGCTATTAAATATTAATCATTTAGAACGTCGTGAAACGTTTTTTTTTTTTAAACTGACTAAAAGTTTCATTGTTTCCACGCACAAAGGCCAGCGATTATCATCGGGATTTTAAATAATAGTACAATTCACGTCTCGCACGATTTCCGTTCCAAGTTAAAAGACTGCTATTACGATCGCGTGATATTCCTTAATTTTCCGTAATGAGCCGACGCGTAAAGAAGTGAATATAAAATAACCCACCCCCCAGTCGCTACGTTTGCTTAATTTTGAACGCTGATGCAATTTTGAACGGTGACGTAGTGCTTCAAAGGAACAATCCTAAAAAAAAAAAAAAAAGAACTTTATTTTTCACATAACCGTTTTTCTTTTGGGCAAGTTCGTCATGTGCAAAATGAACAAATCGATATTTGCATTGCATCAGCTGCAATTAGTAACATAATAACACGGTGCACGTAATATTTTGCGTAATTACGGAACAACGGTTAATTTTAACGTGTAATGACAGTTTGTGAACTGTAATTTATATTTCTAACCAATTTACATTGCCATTGTCAAATCTGGCCGTGTAATTGCCGACATCAGTAACACGTGGTTAATTTTAACGAAATCAAGGAACAAAAATCATTAAACAACTTTGATCATCGGTTGTTGCTTGTTGAAATTTCACGTTAGTTAGTTTTTAAATCTAATTTAGCACCAAGTATTTGCAACGAACGAGTAGCACAATATTTGGCATCCATCTCTGTACGTATCATATTTCAACACAAATCACATACAAAAAGATCATTGTTTCACGATTCTCTTCACTTCTTGCGCGAATTTCAACAATTTTACTAGCAGAACTCACCAACGATCTTATAATACACAATCTCATTTTCTTTGATCTTTATCACAATAGCCATTGCTCCTTTGCCTCGACGTGAGAGACGAATAAACGAAAATATCTACGCGTGAAATGTCCACGTCACACGATCACTTCCACTGCTAAAATTTCTATATTAAACCCGGGCGGAATGATTCAATAGAAATTCAGAGACAAAAAATCCGGGTTAAAATAGTCACCGCGACAGTTACAAAGTATCTTCCAGGCAAAGCAACACGTGCGTATGATGAAACCACATAATAGTATTCTTCCCGCTAGCCTCACTCGATGCGTTCTGTTAATTTTTTAGTGGTCTCCGGCCTACGCAATCGTTCGCTGCGGCCAGCCTCGGTCGGTAAATGGTACACTAGATTGTCAAAATTAATATCTAATTACGCAACGGGTGTTAACACGTTGCATAAAACTATTTTTTTTAATAAACGATTCGACTCAAATTAACAAAGGTGTTCTCGCTTTTTCATCGCGTTCGTAACTCTCCCGTATAGAACGCGATAAGAGAACGCAGGCAGCAAAATTTATTTATTTTCATTTGTTTGTAATTCGTTTTATTTTTCGTTGACGACATAAATAAAATACGCAGATAAATAAAATACGCAGAGAGCTAAAAAAATAAACGAATGAAACGGACGATAGTATCACATTATCGATGAATTTTATATTGTATCGATGAAAATTAAAAATTAAAAGCGTCAAGTCAGATCAACGTTTGCGAATTCAACGCTACCGTTTCAAAAACAATTGGCAAAATCAATAGCGTTACATTTTATTTATATTAACTTCAAATTTCAATAACGATACGAGCAAGATAGACTGACGATTGTACCTACCTAGGTGATTACAGAGGAGCTCGTGAGTTTCAAGATCCGGGTAGTCGAAGGTGTCTCTGCAAAAGAGTATCCTGGTACCCGGTGTGGCGGTGAATCCGCCCAATGCGGCTGCTATGGACGAGCAAAGCCAGGACGGTTCGGCGCCTTCGAGCCTACGCAATAGAGCCCGATATCGACAGTACCTGGGGTACGAGAGCACCACCACCCTCGTTTGGGAAATACAGTCCGTCTTCCTCGTGTTGTGATTGCTTTCGTACTCCTTCTGCTGCTTGTCGACGTCGGAGAAATCGATGCCGGGATCGGTGAGCACCTGGGGCTGAGGCATCTCGTACCTCAACGGGCTGTTCTCCGGAGACGACGACGGCGTCGGCGGATAAGATACCTCGCGACCCCATGACCATTCCAATGTTGGCGACAACCACGTGACGAGATCGTGAACGCGCACCACCACCTTCTCCGATATCGTCAGCACCTCGTCCTGCAATCAGACAAGTATTTCACTTTTTATAGTAACATTTTCCTGGTAAATTGATCGTTTAGCAACGTAATGAATTAATAGAAAAAACAATGTAATAGAAAAAATAATATGACAGAATCGTCGGATCTTTATCAAGTACGAGTCATTATCCGCGTTACGTCACGCGTTACCATTCACGCGACCTTTTCCCCCGCTATTAAATCTTACCCTCAAACTTGCTTTTACAGACTGCTATAAATATATATGTACGTCTTCGAAACTTTTCTATATTACTGCATCTTTCGAAAGTAGGGCAAAAAGTTCCCCAACGTGCAACTTTTCTTTGACGACGAAACTTTGAAACCGGTTACGCTGAGACGGCGTTCCTACGTTAAATTAAATTAGTCGTTGAATTAAAAAGGATCACCCTTCGTGAGAGAGAGGAGATACAAACAAGATGACAATGGAGTTAAACAATTTCGATGGAAACTTTAGAGATTTTTACCGCCCGAGCAACGATAAATGCAGGAACCTCCTTTGCCAGTATCACTCGACTGATACTTTACCATCGACGTTCCATCGACAGGTGGAGGCACGGTCAAGTCTCCGCGTTACTTAAACTTCCTCCCCCGGTAATCCGACCCGCTCTATATAGATCTACCTGTCGCGTGTACAGCTAAAACACCTATGTGCCTGTTATGTATACACATAATCCAGCCAACGTAACTCGTGGTTTATGTTGTATCTCGAGTGCATCGTTACCTACTCTGCCTCGGCGATAATTTAATTGTCCGTTGATGCCAGCGGCGACGTTATTTTCACAAAGTTTCAGCTAACTCTTGGACCTGCTGATTTGTGGGATTTAATTCAACTGTCGGATATTGCTTTCCATTAAAGCTCCAAGTAAGTATAAACGCGGAAACGTTTGGAAGATATCGCGAGACGCAGTAACGAGAAATTGGAGATTGCACGGAGATATAAAAAAAAAGACAAATGAAACGTAAATAATGTTCCTTTTAAGAAAAACAAATTACCATTTTAAAGGTATGGCTGGAAACTGCACGATAAGATATAATAGATGATGAATGCAACTCGCGCGCTCCTCGCGCTTATCTCGTCGATCGAACAATGCTTAGTAATGACTCATAAACTAAACGTTAGTATGGAATTTATTACCGAGACGTTGGATGTCTATAAATCAACCGCGAGGAGTAAACGTTGCGACTAAGAGTGAAGACTTGAAATATATTCGCACGCCTTCTTCGTCATTCGTCTTAAACGTATTAAGACTCAAATCGAGGTAAACGAAAACAACGTGCCCGATTGTTTAACTCGAGTTGAACAATTCTCACTGTGGCAACGAGAAACCGATATATACAAACTCATAATTGATCAACTTCTGTCGTCCAACTTATCTACTGTCTCCAAAAGCAAACAAAAGCGAAATACAGCGAAAGCTAGCTTCTATTACCCGAACCTTATTCCCCGGCGCGTTCGGATAAACGAGGTTTTACTGTATTTATTCAAACAACACGAAGCACGCTGGCTATATTTAATTAAACATCGCCCGGTCGTCTACGACGTTCCTCCGCAATTTAGCTTATATAACTGGAAGATTCGTTAGCGGCAAATCGAATCGCCCGGAAAGAATTGAGATTCAACGAGGGGCAATTGCGAGATACACTCGAAGCAGTGGCTCCTCGCCGAGTAAATCCGTTAACCCACAGCGAAAAGAGCCTTGAGCCAAGTAAAATGCCCGGGTTTTAACCCCTTGCCGCTTCAGACTGCCAGCCAGAGTTAGTTACAGGATACTGAACGTTTCAATAGGACCACTGCTAAATTTAATAATGTCCTTTCACATAACCAAATCGAACGCTGTGTGCACATAGACATCTCTTATGAATTGTATAATTATATTAGTTATTATTATGAATTATACAATTATATTAGACTACGGGTTTTCGTGCAATTTTATATTTGGGCTGATTTTTGCTACTCGTGCTGAATGAGAAACGAATAGAAAACGTAAAATATGGTCGAGAAGTTTAAAAGAATGTGGTAAAGTCTTCTATTTATTTCATGTATTAATACGCAATAATATCAAAAATAAAATAATTATGGAATTTAATGAACGAACTGGCTATGATATTAATGAATACGTAAAAATATAACTCGTGTGCTACAAGAAATTATAAGAACGTTTAAAACGGTTAATCATACGTTATACCAACAAACCTCAATATTCAGTAGAACTATATTTAACAATTACATCATGTAATGATTATATTGAAATAATTGTTCGTGTCTGTTCTCAGATTGATTCCGAAAATCAATACAATTATTCCCGACATAGAAATACATGAAATGCATGTAACAGACAAAAAATGTATAAAATATTTCAAGCCGAGATCTAGTTATAATTTTTAACAAGTAAAAAGAATCTCTTCGAGTCTGATTTCGTTAGTCCCCGTAAAAAGACATTCACAGTCTACTCGTTACGGTGCTAATAAAATCTCGAAATGTTCCACGCAACATATAAAAAGATTTCTGTAACAAACGTGTTCAACTGCTTTCGCGAGTGATAGTGTGTGTGTTTTTCTCACTCTGTCGCTATTTATTCGTACAAACTCCCTTTCGCGTCCCTTTCGCATAATTAAAAGAGGAATTTTGTAATTGAAGACGGAATTTAAACGTACACTTGTTAACGTACGTCGCAATGTAACATTCTATTTAATTTGGGGAAGTCACTGTAGCCCGATGTTATACTTTCATCTTTTAGCTCCGTGCTCATCCGTGCCCCGCTTCAACCCCCCGCCACTTCACTTCTCTCTCCCTTTATTCGTCGTTTTTCCCCCCCCTGTCTATTGCTCCTCTTTCTCTCGTCTCTCGTTTAAATCCCGTTTCTCCACCTTTTCTCCTCCCGTCTCTTCTACCTCTCTTCTCCTTTCAGCCTTCAGCTCGTTGCCTGTTCCCTTTCCTTTCCTTTTTTACTCTCGCTCCCTTGGTCACTTATTTGCCCTCCTGTTTGTACAATCTTCCCTTTGCTGCTTTACCCGTTCCGCTCGCTTTCTCCCCCCGCTCGCTCCGATACACTGTCATCGGATTAATTTGATGATTGAAACCCGAGTGGCGGGTGCTAATACTCGATGCACATTGACATGTTTTTACGTTGAAGGAACAAGCATTCTATTTTCAATATTTTATATTTCGTTATTTTTTTTAAATCTTTCACAAATGTTTAAAAGTCTGCAGTTTAATATTTACAGATTGAGAAACGATCCATTTAGTCTTTACGAAAATCTGTAGTCCATCAGTAAAAAAAAAAAAAAATGAATTATTTCTGCAATAATTACGAGAGACTAATTCTGCAAAGCTGTATCATTGCCATTACTACTCATGCGCCTGGCCGTAGATTCCTCCAGCTCTTTCAGTCACGTATCTACCTCTCGCTGTCAATCTTCGAAGAAGAAACTCCCGCTACTTTCTCCTCGCCACGCTGTTTCATTTTCCAATCTCCCCCGAACTCCCGACACCAATGGTCGGGATTCTCCACCCTTTGAATCACTTGTCTGAAAACAAACCTTTCCGTCTTAATCGCAGGGACACGCGGGAAAACGACAGAGCAGAACGGCGTGTAACCGAGAACGGCGTCACAAAAGGAAAACCTTCCAACGCGAACGCCTTCTTTTTCTTCGTTTGTGTTCTTACACTCTATTTATTGTCATGATTTCCTAAGAGGGTTCCTCCCTCACGTTCTATTGACTCTTCTCTCCTTCTACTTCCCTTCTCGCCCTTTGCCTCCCCTTGCTTCCCTCTCATCCTTGAAATCGATTTCGTTGACACGAAGATATCGCGGTTCAATTAAAAAGTCCTAGTCGCTAGTTTTTATCACTGAAAGTTAACGGAGGTAACCCAGAAAATCAGACCTCTTCAGGTGTAACGCTGATGCAACGAAAATTAACAATTGGTCGATTTGGGTCGCGTGATCCGTGAGGGGGCGTGGCCTAGACCTCGAGTAGGAGTGGCGTTGTCTGGCACTGAGCGATCGCGCCTGTAATTTGTTTTCGATTCAAATGTTTGCGTATCAATAAAATTTTATGGCAAAAAAGTCGTCTTCATTTCCTAGTTGGAACAGTTACTTCTGGGCCTTTCAGTGAGACGAATCGTACTTGTACCGGGGTACAAGTCGTGCAGTTTTTACAGTACGCGTGTCTCGTTGTCGCGCCGAGAAACTCGTTTGCTATCAGACGAAAGCGAAATCGCGTCTGATTATTCGTGTATTACGTTCGATGCCGTTGTTACCTCGGGAGCGCGGGAGTAAACCTGATGGCAACTTGGTAATCACGTTAAAGTCGGTAGTGAAACTGATGGCGGGTGTTCAACTCGCAACTCGATTCTATTTAAATATTTAAATGTAGTTTTAAACTTCCCTCGACTAGCTGGGACGAAGTTTCTCCAAATCTCTTACTTTTCAATCGTCTAGACCGAACATTTACGGCAAATGCAATTAGCCGACTGTAAATTTTG
>KQ435753.1:384929-397857 GCA_001276565.1 Melipona quadrifasciata | reverse complement strand
GAGAAATAATTAAAACGCGGAGACAGAGATTTGTGCGCGGTACATATTGCGGTACCTCGCGGCTCGTTTAGCGACTGTCAGAAACGTGACTCATTCGAAAAGCCAAGCGAGGAACTCGTCTCGTTTCGCGTTAATTATCGTCCGAGAAATCTGCGGCCAGGTATTCGTAGAGAAGGACCGAATATCGGTGTTTCGGGCGAAGGAGACAAGGAGCGCAGGAACGGGGCGATAGGCGAAAGAAATGCATTCGAGGCATGTAATCCGTTTATATTCCCCGTGACTGACTGTTCCCTCATCAGTCCCTGTTACACGAGAGCGTAACTCTTCCCGTTGAAAATGTTTTTCTCGTCTCTCCCGGCATGCCATTCTCCCGTTCAATTAGGCCTTCTTTATTCGTGCCAGCCAATAAATATCGTCGGCCTGTCCTCTTCTCGTTTCGAGTTCGGTGGACTGCGCAACCACAGGCTGTCGGGAATGACTTTACCGACGGTTCAATCGTGACAAGCCGCCATCTTTTTTCTCATTGCACAGTTACACTTCTTTTTTAATTTCGATCCCAAGTTTGAGATAAAAGATCATAAAGTCGATAATGTTTTAAATGAAAAAAAAAAGAGAGAGAGAAATTACAATATATATATATATATCTTTAGCAAACATCTATTGAAACTCTCGGCGGAAATCATGACACGTATGATGACGAATAGCTTTTATTTTCAGCGGTGGCCGGGAGAGTATCGGAAAGGGGAGCGGTGCTGGAATAGATGGAATCTGGAACTTCCAGCGTGCTCGCCCGTCAAAAGTAAATAAAAGTTGTGTCTCACAGCCGTGATATTCAAAAGTTCTGACAGGCTAAAGAATACTATAAAACCCTCAACGATGAACTTCCTTCCCAACTACATACATAATATTTCGCGAAAGTTATCGGGGCTCTTCTAGTTCAATTAGCCGGCTCTGTTCGACGCTTCTCCTCGCGGATTTCCTACAACTTTCAACGCGTATAGTATGTTGTATAGTACATATCCTAGTAATATTCTAGTAATTTTTTTTCCTTTTACCTTTCTCTTTAACAAACGAACCCAACTTCGTGGAAAAACTCTTGGTTCTTTTTTGTAATGGAAGAAATGACGCAGTTACCAACGACGATCCGTCGCGTTTGCAACCGTGCGCCCGTCAACAACACGAACTCGAACGGCGGCGCACCGTCGAATGTATTTTTTACACGATTCCCCGGATTCGCCGCGGCAATCGTAAATTCTTTTGCCTCGTGTGACGAGGAACTCCAACGGCGCGATTTCATATTCCAACGAAGGAAAGTATTTTGCATAATTTATTTCGCTGCAACTTCTTTCCACCTTGCGTCTCCTTCCTCCGCGCCTCTTTCTCTCCCTGTTCCCACTCCTCGCCACGAACCACGCCTGCTTCTTTCGGAATTCGTCTTTTCTTTTTCTTTTTTTTTTCTCTCTCTCTCTCTCTCTTTCTCCTCTGTCAACGTCGTTGAAACTGTCCATCGAAATTCGAGATCGATGACACACTCTGCCGATTCGCGTCTCCTTGGATCTTGAATCTCGGCCGGTCCAAGGTCGTTTTACCGAAATATCGCGGGATTCGGTCGGCAATCAGGAGTGAGAGAGAGAAAGGAGGAGAAAGAGAGTGGAAGGGGCGAAGAATTTCGGAAATTAATGATCCGCGTGCTTTCGTATGACCTCCGAACGAAGCAGCTATCTCAGCGACGAGGGAGTAATTACGTAAAATTACGCAACACCGTCAGCGACGTTTATGTCACAGGGTATCAAATTTGTCACCGGGGCAAGTTAAAGGACAGTTTTCGATCGTTTGCCGGGCTGCCAATTAATTCTAGATTAAGCGAAATATTATTACGCGGTCGTAACGGCAGTTGGTGTTTGCGAAACACTTTAGAAACATTTCCCGAATATATTATCGCCGTGTTACGTGCGCGAAATGTATTTTAAAATTTCATTAGCGCCGTTAATGAGAATCGATTATCGCGCCGTCGTGCCGGTCAAGTTCGAAACGCGTTTGGGAATGTACGTGCAAAAAGTAACGTTCGCGGATAAAAAGGAACGTTCGAATCGTCAATTGTTCGTTGATAGAAGGCGAACGTTTATGGAAATAAATGCCCGTACGTATACAACCGTGCGAAGAATCTACGAAACAGAATCTACGTTGCGAACGCTGCGCGAGGAATATTTCATACGTTTTTGTCTATGTTTTCCGCGATGGGTTTGTACGTTGCCGCGGCGTGCTTTATTACATTAATAAATCATGATGTTTACTAGAATCAAATTTAGCACTAATTACGCGTTTCGCGTATACTAATTTCTTACTAAATAAATGTTTGCGCTGGTTTCAAATTTGACCGATATGATCGCGATACGGTCGTGTTTCGTGCGTTAGACCGCGGATATTCCACGTACGCACGGATTCTTGCGAGCGTGATTAGAAAAATGAGTTCCAGATGGAACTGATTTGACTGATTTTCTTTTATTTATTGTTGATTTGTTAAATGAATTGAGCAGATTTTCATAAATAATCTCACTGCAACCGTAACTGCGTTGCACGTGTTATATCTTCACAAAGACAATTTAGATTGTTTTATTCATTTCTGTACCTCTGGAAATTTTCCATAAATACACAAAAGTCTGCCCATTATACAGTTCTAATATAGTTCGCTGCTCTATCGCGTTGGTTTTTAAATAATTTAGCAAACTGCCGCGTGCGAGATCGGGAGAATATGAGCAGAGAATATAACTCAAGATAATTCCAGCATATCTGTTCTAATTAACCGTACAATTCCTCCGCAAAGCTGCGAATAACACGAACACAAGCGTGATCAGGCAAACTCGATCAAACATGCAAAAACTTTACGAATCGCTTCCAAGTGACTCGCAGATTTTCGCACGAATCAAAGAAGATTAATGTAACCACGGCAATTTTTACGATCGTAAAACGGGATATAAAATGTAAAAAGAGGGGAAAAGGAAACCCAGAGATAAGCGCGTTAACGATCTAATTGAGTGCGAGTCCGAGAGTGCATTATCACACGCGATATCGTGCCGCTGCTTTTAATTCCCGAATAAATTCTGAAACATTCTGATACGCGAAATTATCGGTACGCGAAGAATTCGGAAAATAAATAAAGCCGTTTTCGGCATTTCGTGCGATAGAGCGCAAATTGAAATTTCACGAAGCACAGAAATTTCATGTATTTGTCAGCGAGAGAGAAGAATTTGACAAAAAGAAATTTGTCAATTAAACATGTCGTTTTGATATGTTTCTCACTTCGTCAGAAAGCAATAATATATATTTTTTTTTCGTAACGTCTGATAAAATCAAAGTTACGGTCGCAACACGTTCTAGTTTCGCTCAAAAAGAAAATTCACGCTAGGAGCTGGAATTAAACGCGACCGATTGAAATTAGAATGTCAAGAAGCGATACGAGTTAATTGAAGCAACTTGACGAAACTGAAAATAGCAACTCTTGCCAGAGACGCTACGTGTTCACGGTAATTGCAAAAGTGGAAATAGAATTCTGGTTATTTTTCACTTTCTGGTTTCGATAATTCTCGCGTTACAAAGATAAATAATCCAAGTCGAAGAGTGAAATTTTTAAATCGCGTTACTTTGCCCGCTCATTCATTCCAGTCGCGAGTGATTTGATTAACCGATTTCGAGCGACAAGGTCACAAGGCCAAAGGGAGACTAGTGGGAGTAGGGAGTGGGGACTTTCTTTTTCCCCTAAACGGGTGGCACGCGTCGCGAGGCGTAAATTTATCCATTCGGATATCTTCTCGAACGAGCAACTCGCAAGAAAAACAACAAACTTTTGCGGCGGTGGCACGTGGGCACGCGCCTGTTGTAGACTTCGCACCGCATAAAAGCACGCAAATTGCAGTTTGCGTGTACGTGCCTCGCGTAAAGCTTCCAGAGAGCACTTTATTTTCGCGTTTAACCAACTTCATTCTCGTCTGATCGCGCGGCTACGCCGGCGTTCGAATCGTTTTGCCAGCGAAACGCGCGGATACAGAGAAACCTTTGTTTTTTTTATCGTTGCACCCTCGTTCGAAAGTCTTGGGATAAGCGCTGCACTCGTTTCGAAATTGTTTCTTCGTTAGGAGGAAGAATTTGTAAAATTCAAAGATATGACGAATGCCGAAGAATTTAAAATAAAGAGACTGTCGTTAAAATTGAAATAAAATTGCAAATATCAATCTTGGATCAACAAAATTAATAATTTCTGTATATGTAAGAATAAAGAATTTAGTCACCACGTCTGAAAATACTCATAACCGCACATTTTCTCGTATTTCATCCATTATGAGATCAGCAACGGGAACAGCATAGATTCTAACTCGCAAACTCAACGACAAAACGCATAAAGCGTGATTAAATCGACACTCGACTGACCCTGTCCGATTTACGTCCGATTCTGGTTGGCATCGTATTGCGGTTTATTACAACAATTCGAATAACCATTTGCCAATTTGGCAGTGCCTGTGTCAAGTATCGTTGATCCTTTTGGCAATCTTGCGCGACCGATTTAAAGCGCTTCGCAACAATTATCTCTGTATAAAAGTGTCGTCCCTCACCGAAACGAGTCCTCCTCCACGTAATTCCCGAACGAGGCAGAGAATAAAGAGAATAAAGAGCTGTACCTGAAACAGAGAAAGAAAAGAGCAACGTTAATTCGATCGACTGTACGATCTTTGTGCTAAAATTTCACAAATTTTTTATACCGTATTATCTGGCATCTATGTAACATTATTTTACATTAACGCTTAATAAGAACATTGAACATTGAAACTTTACGTCTAAATGGAAGCTGAGTGGAAATTTATTTCGTCTGTTAAACATCATATTCCGTTAACAGATTGTTTATATCTCTGCTTATTTTATCAGTTCAACTCTGCAAAATTCTTTCACTCTAAATTTCGCTCTTGCAACTTCGCTGTCGGCAAGAACGAGATTATCGATAATTCGTTTTTAAAATAAATCTCGTCGTTCCGTTTTACCCATTTTCTGTTTGCTGTTACTCTCGTCGAACAAGTTCGAGGACTGCGAGAGAAAGGAACCAATTTGGGCCGATGTTTCGCGATGTGAAGGACCCGGAAAGAGCGGAAAAGATCCGAAAGTGATTGCAAAAGAAGCTGCGATTGCGGAAGGTGGAGCGATTCTCGGGAAAAAGGGGCTGGTAAAGTGGTGTATCCACGCTATTTTAGTACAGCGCGGTGCGTGTTCTCGTTTGAGGTCACGTTTGATATTCTAATTGACTCGTTTTACATATTAAAGAGCATTCTGAGCCACGGCGGAGGAAAGAAAGAAGGGGCTTTAATTACGTTGCCAGTTCTCTCATTGCGCATCCAACTCCTTATCAAGATGAAATCGACTTTTCTCCTTCTCCTTTTCTTCAATTAATAAAATTTAGGCCATTCGAGAACCCATCGAGAGAGCCACCAAACGCCATTAGCCGCTTAATTGCCGCGTTTCTTCCGACATTTTTCATCCAGTCGTAAGCTTTTGCTGTTGAAATTATTTCTCACAATTGCGAATGTACATAGAACGTGTATAGTATAATAACCAGAACGTAAATTTTAGATTTACTTTTGTGCAAAATATCACCGATCATCTCGTTCAATGCGATATTGATAAATTATAAAAGAGTCATTACTCTGCAGACACTGTCTCGTACAGTCGAACTGACATTAATAATCTACAAGTACATCAAACATCGTCGTAAAAGACCAACTGCAAGACGAAAATGAAATTTTACGAGGCTACAAGTTATTTAATACTGGTAATAATACTAGTAATGTATGAATTTTACGTTTTTCATTATACAATTTGTAGTGAGATACTATCATGAATTATTAGAACATCTATGACTTACTGGTAATGTGTGAATTGTAATGTATAAATACTAATAATGTACGAATTTTACATTTTTCTGCAAAATATTATACAATTTATAGTGAGAGACTATCATGAATTATTAAAACATCTATGACTTACTGGTAATGTGTGAATTGTAATGTATAAATACTAATAATGTACGAATTTTACATTTTTCTGCAAAATATTATACAATTTGCAGTGAAAGACTATCATGAATTATTAGAACATCCATAACTTACTGGTAATGTGTGAATTCTAATGTATAAATACTGGTAATGCATGAATTTTACATTTTTCTGCAAAACATTATACAATTTGTAGTGAAAGATTATCATGAATTATTAGAACATCTGTGATTTACTGATATATGTATGAATTGTAATGGTAATGTACAAATACTGGTAATGTATGAATTTTACATTTTTCTGCAAAACATTATACAATTTGTAGTGAAAGATTATCATGAATTATTAGAACATCTGTGATTTACTGATATATGTATGAATTGTAATGGTAATGTACAAATACTGGTAATGTATGAATTTTACATTTTTCTGCAAAACATTATACAATTTGTAGTGAAAGGCTATCATGAATTATTAGAACATCCATAATTTACTGGTAATGTATGAATTGTAATGTATAAATACTGATAATGTATGAATTGTACATTTTTCTGCAAAACATTATACAATTTGCAGTGAAAGACTATCATGAATTATTAAAACATCTATAATTTACTGGTAATGTGCGAATACTGTTAATGTATGAATTTTACATTTTTCTGCAAAACATTGTACAATTTGCAGTGGAAGACGAATTACTAGAACATCTGTAATTTATCAAATATGCTTTTTCAAATTTTCTTTCTACGAGAAAAACATTGGCGAACAAATGACGAATAAAATTTTCCAACGACGAGTCGCATCGGAATAAAAGTCTTCTCCTTCGACCGAATTTTCTTCTTCGCTTCGGTTCTCTCGCTCCTCTCGCGTCTCTGTTGCGCGTGGCTCGTTGCTCGCGGTCTATTTCGAGAATTTCGTGTCTTGACACAGCCGTTGAAGAGGCGGAATGAGCAATAGCGAAATGGAAGACTCTCGCTCATCTCGATTTTCGTGACACGACGAGTTCGGCGAGAATAACCAACCGTCCACGGATCCGCCAACATTTTTCTCCTCTCGTTTCTTTCCTCCTAATGTGTCGCGACGTTTACAGAGTTCTCGATGATGTTTGCGCTCGTGTTTGTCACGCAAATACGTACAATAAAGGCGATAATCGAGAAACACTACGAACGGGTCTAGTTTAGGTCACGTTTTCCGCATTCCGCAAATTTTTTTCCGAGTAGCCGACTTCAATTTCCAATTTCATTAATTAACCAAACTTTGACTTTCCCTTCGACAGTGCAACGCACACGGAAATTTCTAACTTTTCAATCTCCTTTCCCTCTTCCTTTTTGCATTTTAATTTAATTTAACTCTTACGAACGTAGGTGAAAAAAATGAAAAACTAGAAATTGGTTTTATCCGGTTCAAATGATGATGAGTGTTTGCTCTCCCTCGAGTATTTCATCGCGTTTTCTATAACCTGTGCAATTTCTCATAAACGCACGAACATCCACAGTCCACTAATTGCACTAAAAGTGCAAGATCTTCGAATTTTTCAACGAACGATGGAAACATTACGGGAGAGCACTGAGAATGCTTGAGATTCTTTCAAGTTGGCCTCAGTGCCACAGCCGTGGAGCGTGTTGCAATCGTATTCTTGTTTCAACGAGCAAGAGATTTTTAACCTATTAACCGAGTCATCTTTTAACGAGAAGTTTCTACGGAGGATTGAGAAATTCGTGGAATTAAAAGGCAGATCAATTTCACTTTTAATTACGTTTATGTACAAATCCGTTATTTCGTAATCGATGATTGAATTTCATAAATAAACATGCACAATATATCGTATCGTTTCGATAGAAAATAAATTATAGCGTATAATTATTAATTCTAATTAATAGAATTACAGTCGATATTATTGTTACGTTTAAAAAAGAAATTGGAACATAAATATCGTTGAATTTCATCGCTGAAAGTCGAAGGCAAGATGAAAAGTGTTTAAAACAAAACCATCAACCAAGAATACCTATCTCTTAATAATACCTCGATATCCAATATTGGAAAAAATAAATGGATAATAAAAACCAGAAAGAAGGAGGGGGACAAAGAATATAATTAGCTGTTTAGGTATATTTAGATGATGTGCATCAAGTGCGTAAAGTAATTACGAGAGCGTAATTCTAAACAGAATAGCCAATTACAGGTAGGACCAATTCTATGGCATGGCACAGTGCATATATTAAATATAGCTGTTTGATGTATTAATTCAGAGCAATTATAAGGGTTATGTTGCCCTACTGAGCGCAGACTTGCTAACTGCCGAGCACAGTTATTTTGAGATAATTGCATTTTAAAGTTTAATCGTGCTTCTGCCGCTTATGTATGCGGTCACCGAATATCCATGCCTTCATGTTCTTCGCCATGAGATTGTTACGCGTCATTATTAGTTGTATCCGCGTACAATTTCTTCTAATAATAACCACGGTTTGTTTCCAGTTACGGTGCGCGTGTGTACGGTGGCGCACTCTTTTCCAGGTAAAATGCAGTCGTCGAGTAGCATCGAGATATTCAAAAACAGTACCCGCGAGAATTGTTCGTAAATTGCACGTTCAGTCCATTCCCCTTTGCTTGAAATTATTTTACTTTGACTTCCCTCTCCCCTTCGCCTGCGATATCGATTTTCTTGGCTTTAATCGGAAGTTAACCGTTGTCCAAACTTCTCCGAAGTCGAAAACTTTCGTCTTTGCTGTTTGGAAAATGGCCCCCTCGCCCTAGCCCTCCCGGCTCACCGAATGCCAAAACTCCTGGTAACGCTTTAAATGACAACGCAACACTCGGCTGATCGATTTTGTGGCGAGTTTCCAAGAAAGATAATCAAACTTTCGTCTCTTAATACCGGGCGAGTGCAAATAAACCGTGCGTGTGCCGGCGAGTGGTGTGCATGCGAAAACGGTTTGGCGATCGAACGGCACCGGAGTGTCAGGAACAAAATTAAACCGAGTAATTACAACTAGATGAACGCGTTCCCGCTTTACAGACCTGTGAAAGGGGAGCAACTTTTTACCGACCGTCGGTACACGGCGCGCTCTCTCGCCCGCGGTCAGAACACATTGACGGGAGCAGCGTGTGTATGCCTTGCGCTCGAACGCCGCAAAACAACCAGAAAGGGTAATAAGAAGCAAGGAGGGAAGAAACGAGATACCAGAGACGTGAGAAGTGTAAAGCAAAATGGGCAAACAAATGGAGGAGACAAGCAGGACGAGTATGTACCTGGACAAAATTGAATCTTGAAATGTATTCCATAAATAAATAAAAGGCTTTCGAGCGGCAACGGAAATGGTGAGGAGATGGCAATGGTCGGCGAGGAGTGGGGGAAATCGAAGCGCGGCGGTGGGGATTCGGGCAGGGTAGGGGAGGTTACACGGTCGTTACACATCGTGGGTGTATGCGCACGTGTTCGTAAACGCGCACGCGTATTTATATCTCTTTGCCCTGTATGAATGAGCAGCGTAAATGTGCGAAAGCTCGTACGTACACGCGAATGGCATGAATAACCAGCGCATAAAGTCCCGTTTACACGTCGAAGAAAAGCCGCTCTTCTGTTTCGCGTTCAGTAAAAAAGAAACAATGCGTTTGGCACGTGCCTGCCCGGGAAAGGTTCGCCGACGAAAAAAAAAAGAACTCTCCGCCTCTTTCGCTCGTAGACGTTTCGACGCTCGAACTCGAAATTTATTACGCTAAGCGATTCTCAATTTCGAACTTTAATTGCAAATTTGAATTTCGCACATTTGAGCTATGCCAAATGTCGGACGCGTTGAGTTTACATTTAAACACGGTGTTTCTTCGAGTTTTGCAATATACGTATTTATATCGGAGGAGAAGTTCCCGTTTGCTCGAATGGCTAAAGTATATTCATAGCCACTTCGGGATTCTTCCAAGAGCTCGTTCAACATTTTAAAGATCGCGATATTAAATTATACATTGTTGGAGATTACAAACGTTGAACTTCCTGAATTTTCTCCCAGCTTCTTCCTCAATGTATAATCTTGAACTGAATCGTTGAACGAGAGACGTCCAGAGGACGTTCTCCTTTCCCTCTGGTAAGAGTTGCAACGAAATGTTTATCTTTGTTCGAAACTTTCATAACGGACAAGTCGTTCTTCTCTTTGGTTGTAAAGTAAACCAAAAAAACATATTTGTACACGGTTTATACGAAACAGCAGCGAATCACGTTTACAACAGTGTGGCTGTCTCTGTCAAACGTTCGAATGAAACAATCTCGGGCGTAGTTGCGCGTATGTACAGTGGAAGGTTTTTGCCGTTTCCGAAATAAATTATTCATGCGCCATTCCCCTTTTACCTTCGCCCATTAAATTACCGCGAATACTAAATTAAACGAACGTCCATCAGGGAACGACTTAATTGTATCAAATCACCGGCATAAGGTATAAATAAGTACAAAGCGAAACCAGAGATCTTCCTCTGTAACAATAAGGGACGTTCAGTTGAAAAAAACGCGTCGTCCACCTCTTTTTGCTACGCCTTCTTTTTGCTCGCCGCGTTTACCTACTTTTCAAGTCTTTAAATATTGATCAGTCCGACATCATGTACACAAAAGAACATGTTTTATTCTATTTTAATCTGTTTTGTGTGAGAAGAAAAAGAAAGGAAAGAGAAAAAAGAAAAAACAAGAGTGTTCGCATTTTACGAGCACCTTTTACATAACCTCACTCGCTCTCTCGCATCGCTCTCGCTTTTGCTATTTCAATTGCCAACTTTTTCTTACTGCATCGAATGAAATAATACACGAGCGCGTGCGTACTGCGTGCATGGCGTCATACAAGCTAATTACGTTACATTTTATTCTCTTACGAGAAAATAAAATTTTATCGCGAAGGTGAATTAAACTCCGGCTTTGCGAAAAATATAAAAATACTTTTTATACTCTTTCTCCAAGTCAAGTTTCCAACTGCTCTAAAAATCCACCGAGAACATTGATCACGATATAAATTTCAATCGAATACTTTCGCGCTTGCCCTCCCTCATCCAGCCCGATGCTTCTTTACCCGAAAAAACTTTTGCTACCGACTGTACGTTCATAACCTAACTCTCGCCACGGTACCACGTTTCGCAATTTCAAATAATAACACGAGCAAACTTTTTATACTTAATAACACGAAAGGAGTACGTACGAAATCAAAGGCTGCGAACGCAGATGAAAAATCCTCGTGATCAATATTTCCGGGTCTAACCTGCGTTCTAAATTCCGTTGAAATGAAACGGAAAAAATTTGCTTGCACGTCGGTGTACAAAAGAACCAATTGGCACGACGATTTTTCATCTCAATTTCTCGGAGTAACGTTGCTCCGACGTTTATTCCTTTTGTAAACGGAGTTAAAGCAGAGTAAACATAATTTCTAAAAGACCAAACATTGTGCTTCGTAATCTTCATTTACGAGTCTACCGAGACAAAATGAATATAAATTTAATGTACAAAATCCGGCCGATCGACGCAACAATTCCAATTTCTCGAGACAATGTCGCCTCGGTGTCTCTTGCAAATCGAATTAACGGTAGAGGAAAAGCAAAATAAACATATTTCCCAGGAAACCGGGCATTTTCAAGCGTATCAGGTGTTCGTCAACAAAGTTTCGTTTGCGTCCTTTATTAATTCGATTAAACGTAGGATCAATTGACCAAAACTTTGCGCCAGAGCTTCTCTCCTACCTAACCTCCTTCCGTGTTCTCTCCCTTCCGACTGCGCGCGCACGCACCCACTCTCCCCACCTCTTTTCACTTCGAATCTGTTTTCTCCCCCACTATTACTATTAACCCTTACCGTGTATTTCCCTTTTACTTTGTTTGCCCCCTTGATCTTTCATTCCGCGTGACGTCTAAGCTGAAATCTCGTAAATACGGGCAAACTTAAGACGAGTTCAAAAGGGCCTTTCATACTCGAATGTTGCTTCGTTTTCGAGAAAAAAAAAGAATTTCACGAGCGTCCCTATACAACGTTTATTGACGCTCTGATTGTGAGCACCTCTTTTGAGACATGGATACTACTACACGTTCTGTAAATCTCTCTGCTTTTTTCTTTTTTTGCTTTGTTTTTTTTTCTTCTTTTCTCTTTTTCACGTCCCCTTTTCGCTAAAGGGAACATTTTTATTTTCTTCATCTTTTGCTCTTCTTCTTTTTCGTACCGATTTTTCAACGTTTCTGTTTCCCACGCAACATTTTATTTTCGGGCAAACTCGGAACGAAATTACGATCCAAGTACTCGTGTAGGCAACTGTAATAATAATAATAATAATAATAATAATAATAATAATAATAATAATAATAATAATAATAATAATAATAATAATAATAATAATAATAATAATAATATGATGATAATATTTTCTCGTTTAATTCATACGCAAGTTACGACGGTCTTTCCAATTTAATTTAAAGAACAGTTACATCTCAAATATTTCAATTTGATTACGCCCGACATAGCCGTGCAATATCAATTTCATAAATTGCAGTAATAAATGTTACACTGACGTGGTAGTTGTCCGTAGTTACCTACAGACTACCGGCAAATATCAGTTAATTACAATTTGCATAATACACTCGAAACTGTTCGATTCTAATTCAGGCATCGCTATATGGGTATCAGGTGCATTACTCCCATATCTGTTATTATATCGTAATTTTATTAGACCTATATTAAAATCAATACCTTTCCGCCGCGATGAATATTAAATTTTATATATGTGCTACCCTCTCTCTCTCTCTCTCTCTTTCTCTTTCTGTTTTTATCCGGTGCCAAATAAATCGAATTGAAAAAGCTTTCCAATCTTTCGATCAATCAGGAAAATTAATTAAATAGCAGCGGACAAAAAAAAAAGGAAGAAATAAATTTCGTAAAA
>KQ435753.1:355006-369093 GCA_001276565.1 Melipona quadrifasciata | reverse complement strand
TAAATCATCGTTCTCGCAAGGGAAATTTCTATGCGCCTAATTCCATTGTCCCGATCAAGTTATATTACGCGCGATTGTAAGGCCAGACGTACCGTGTATCCCGTACGCGCTCGGGACGTGAGTTTCGAAAACACGGGCAGAAAATCGAATGGGAACCGGGACACGGGATGCGGAGAGGATTCCAACGACAGGATAGAATACACACGGTGAATGGATGATTTAACGATAATTATGTATTCACCGTTCGGGAAACGATAACACCAAAGTGCACTCAGGGAGTCCGCAGGACGGCGGACAGAGACGGGACTGTATAAGTCGAAAACGCGATTTAAATGTCGCGTAAATGAATGGTAATTGTCCCAATGATGGGACACTATCCCGGAGCGTGTTCGTGATCGGGCAAGTATCGCACGTACAGGACGGATTATTATTTGTTTTATCGGCTGTCCGAACGAATTTGTATTGTAGTGACCCCGTGCGAGGAGTTTGCACGTGTGCAATTCTCTGGGGCGAGCGCCTGTGCGCGTGTGCGTGTGTGTAACCGGTGGCCGATGACACGCATCTATGCATGTGTCAAGTGCAGACCCACGGAAAAATCGGCGGATCGCTTTTACGAGCCGGCGCCCCCGTCTTTTCCTTTTGAAAATTTCCAATCCGGCGCGGATAGATTTTTATCTCTCAATTAAACGTGTCGTTTGTCGGACGAAGCACGAGCCGAGTATTTTAGATTTAGAGCTATTGCGACTTGTATCGACGAAATTGAGATTATCCAATTTTATTTTATTTTTTTATCTAATCAATTTAATAAAAAAAAAAGTCTGTATCCGCACTCCCACTTTTGCATTACTAAATCAAATTTCCAAAACATTTCCCACATCTCGATCCTGTTTGACAAATACAATACAGTTCGCAATTTTCTATCCCACAAAGGATGAATTTTGTCATCGTTCGCGAATCTCTCAGAAAAATTCCCACTGGGAGGTAATTTGTGGGGACAATAGCAGAAATTCGTCCCTTTTAATTTACTGCCGGACGATAATACAAGAAGCAAGAAAGAGGAAGCTCGTCGAGCTTGAGATCTCCAATGTTATAAAAACGTCTGGGAGGGATTTATGCGGCATTAACGACGCTTTCACGAGCGTGTTCTCTTCCGCGGCTTGTCGCTGCAAGCACCGATACGTTGATACTACCGAATTACCAACGCTACAACCACGAATTACCAACACTGGCTACGCGAATTACCCACACCGACCGGCCATTATTCCGATAACCAATCAATAGGGTGCGCGTACAGAAGCCGCGGGCTTCTAACGAATCGTTAAAACTAATTTCGTTGATGTGCCGCCTGTAGATGGCTGTTTATACGCGCGCTTTACGCCGGTTGAACAGAGGGAGCCTGGTTTAGTTTACACGAAATTAGGAGAATAGGCATATATATATGTATATATATGTGTGTGTGTGTGTACGGGCATGCATGATTAACGCGTTCGTGGAAGTGGATGACTCCGAATGACAGAGGATCAATGTATCTGGTTACAATGTCATCATCTTAACACCACCTATTCCAAATTGTAATTCATAGAAATTACTTGGGTCGGTGACGTTACACGTGAACTTCGTGCGTCTATGTATCTACTTATTTGTACTGGCTAAATTGCTGAATCTACTTATTTGCACCTGAAAGAAACACCATTGCTAGACAATCAGTAAACTTTTATTATACCGACTATTTAACTAGTTTATACGTGTAAACTGAGTTCCATTGTATTGGGCCATTTTTTATCTTGGACGAGACTTTAAAAATATGCAAATTTTTGTAATTAATGAGTTATCTGGTACTGTGTTGGAAGATATCTTCACATCTTGAACATTGGAATGATATCTAAATTATCTAATAATAACAAAATACTAATATACTAATGTAATAATATAATAAAATACTAATAATAACAAAATAACGAAATTGTACAATATACGAAAATATCTAACAAACAATAAAAATATCCAAAGTGTCTAACAAAAATAATGTCTGTTTCAAGATTTATCGAGCGAAAGTATCGTAGCAGCATCTGCGTATTTAAATTGTATATATTCACGATCTAAGCGCTTGGGACGTTTTTCCTTAGCTTGAAATAATAACAAAACCCCCAAGCTAGTACCTAACGCTTTCCTCCGCGAAAAGCAAAATTTTCTAAATAAAACTCGATGATGGATGATCAATCGTTTCTACTCGCCGTTCTTAGATAATTCACAGAAACGTGTCACGAAGTGTTATAAATCGTGGCAGCGGCTTATTGAACAACCCAACACAACGTGTCTTCCCCTCCCCCCTGCGAAATGTTCCTAATTAACGTTTGATAAAAACTTTTAATCCAACGGTTTGCCGGAAAGTTGTTGCCGCAATTACGTTTAAACACAAAGCGGAAGCGGCTAAAAGGTTTTACAAGCGCTCAAAATTATCCGGTTTACGAGTTTCTATTTAAACGCGATAATAAAGTAACCTCACCCGATCGAGCAGACGCGAACCAGCGAACAGCAGAATGGAAACAAACACCCCTCTTACCTGAAACACACGAACAGAAATAATAATTAAATCTAATGCCACAGTTGAAGGCGAGGCAATTGATTTTCAACGGAGGCGCGTTTATACTCAGCCACCGTGGCGAAGAAACATTTTGATCGTACACATTCGTGCCCGGGGTATTGCAGAATTCTTAACTCGATTTCATTTAATTCGCTCGATTCAATTTCATCGAGAATCAAGCAAATACGTTTCGATCGCGGCTGTTCTCACAATCGGTTGATCGAGTTTCGCGCTTTTAACACGAATGATTTTGAAAATATCCAAATCGAACTGCCCGTAGTAATCGCCAATAGGAGATTAATTTCAATCGGCGCGCGCGACAAATTATTAGGTTGTCCCATAAGTTTCTTCCGCGCCACGCTATGAGTGACTCTAAGTGGCTGTGTTTGTATGAACATGCAGGCTTATCTCTTAGACGTTTATGGCATCGGTTTCAATCGTCCCAGAGCTCTTTCAAAGTACGTTTCGTTGGTGACAAAGTCTCTTTTAAAATTTTTTCTGCACCGTTCAATATGGAGAGCCAAAAGATGCATTTGCGGCATGTTATGCTTCATTGCTTTAAAAAAGGCAATAGTGCAAAGGACACTGCAGACGAGATTTTCACCGTTCACGGGAGAGGTACTACCACTATTAGGACCGTCCGCAATTGGTTTAAGAAATTCAGAGCTGGCAATTTCGAGTTGAAAGACGAAGACCGCAGCGGCCGCCCAGCAACGACTGATACGGACATTATCAAGACTGTACTCACTGAAAATCCACGATATAGTGTGCGTGAGATAGTGGATGCCACTAATATTCCCAAGAAAACGGTACATAAGCATTTAATCAAGATAAAATATGCGAATCGATATGAAGTTTGGGTTCCACACCTATTGACGGAGACCGGCCTCATGAACCGCGTCTCTACGTGCGATTTGCTTCTCCAGCGAATGAAAGGGATCCTTTCTTAAAGAGGCTTGTCACTGGAGACGAGACTTGGATTTTATACCAAAATGTGCATCGAAAACGCACTTGGTCCAAGGAAAATAGACCTTCAACCGTTGCAAAGCCTGGACTTGATCCGAAGAAGGTGCATTTGGTGGGACTGGAAAGGTGTAGTGTACTACGAGCTCCTTCCTCAAGATGATACGATCAATGCTGACAAATATTGCAATCAACTGGATCGATTGAAAGCAGCCAGTAGCAGAAAAACGGCTAGAATTGGCGAACCGACGAGGCGACAACGCAAGACCGCATGTTGCGTTAGTCGTAAGGCAAAAATTATTACAGTTTTGATTGGGACGTTCTACCTCATCCTCCATACTCCCCAGACCTTGCTCCATCCGATTACTACTTGTTCTTCTCCTTAAAAAATTCTCTCCGTGGTAAATCTTTCAAATCCATAAGCGAAATAAAAACGCACCTAGATGAATATTTTACAAGAGTAAACTTAAACAATTTTGGAAAGAGGGCATAATGAGGCTTCCTGAGAGATGGAAGAAGGTTATAGAACAGAACGGTTCATATATAACATAACAAATCCATCTTAAACAAAAAATATCGTGTATTCATTTCGCATCAAAAAAAGGGAAGAAACTTATCGGACACCCTAATAGATCCAGTTAGATCTCATTTTCTTAATTAAATTCGCAGAGCTGCCCAATTGCCACAAACGTTCGCGATCTAACATCTTCATTCGTCGCGATAAGAAGGAAAAGTTTGCCAGGGGATGAAAAGAAAAAAAGAAGCGAAGGTTCCCATCGAAGGATAAGCGATTCTCGCTCGACGAGCCCGAGTATATACTCAATGACTGGAAATACGGCCGCCGTCATTAATCAAACCTAACCTAACCTAATTTCGCCCCAGTCGCTGGAATTATTTTCGGCTAATTAAAAGATCCCGAACCGCGTTGAATCGCCGATAAATCCGCTCCCTACCAACGTGAAACACGAGCAAAGCTCGTTGGAGGGTGGGAGAGGAATCCTCGGCGATTTTAATGACTCCCACCCCCCTGCCCCTTTTCCAGCTTTTGCTGCTGCTGCGCCACGGTGTGCATTCGTTGCTCGTCGTATTCTCGTCTAGTCGGTCTACTAAAATCCGATCTCGCCGCGGCTGTGTAAATGAAAAAGATTTGACAAGTCGTGACAAATTGAAGGGGCACGGGGGGACGAGAATTTCGGCGAACGAGGAACCGAGAGCGGTCGTACAGGTGGCAAAGGGCCTCGTCACCGGCAAACAATTGACCGAACCCCTGACCCCTGGGGTCAATGTGAAACGATCGAAACACACGCTCCGTGCATGAATATATGCATACATTGTCGCAGTGAACTGAAATTAAGCCGGTTCAGCGCGGTGTCAGTTTGACAAAAATACAGGGGGAGGGTTGCGAGGGCGGGAGCGTTATTGCGGGACTTTTATGGGTTGGTTATTATCGCACTTTCCTCTGTGACGTACTTAGCTGATTAAAACAGCGTGGAACGCATCGCGGGACAAAAATCACTAAATAATAATTATCGCGATATTACAAATTCTATTAAAATCCCTTCGAATTTCACAGAGTCGTAGGATTTACGCGGATGGTATAATGACGCAGACAAAACGCGAGGTATTTATTGTGACAATTTATGGCTCCAACAGTGAAAAGTATAAACGTTGAAACTGCCGGATCTGAAGTAGCTTTGGCTAAACAGCCGATAAAAATATTAAATTTGCACAAAGATCCCTCGCGTTCTATTATTCCACGCTATGTATACATAATGACGATAAAGTTTGTTATTATAATTCCGCAATATTCACCATTGCGAAATTATAATCCCATATTAATTTATTAATAAGATACTAGTCATTAATGTACCGCAACATATGCGGTATATACAATCATAATAATTATTCGATATAATTCCGCGTTAATTCAGAATCGCAATAACATTAGTTATTATGATTCTGCAACGCGTACGATATAGCAATTTCTCGAGAAGGATTGAAAATTTTGATAAAAATATTATGCTAATATTGTACTAAGTATATTTAATATTTTGGTAAAATATTAAATAAATAATAAATATATTAAAACGCGACGATAAATTCAGTAACGAAAGAGTTAAACGCCCGGTTCGCCATTTTTCAAAGAAAGCACGCTACGTATCCATACACAGTTTTCGAAAGCCGAAAAATGTCTACCAGCGTAATACTTTCTATCTCGAATGGGATCCGCTTGATAGCTAAGTAATTGAGCGCTTGCCTTTACAATTTAGGCGGTCAATCTTTCTTCTCTTTTTTTTTTTCATTTAACATCCACCAGTTTTTGCAACCAGTGTTTTTCCGCGATGGACGGTCCACGACACACGTAAAGATTAGCGTGCAGACATAAAAGGGCCAGACGAACGTGAATGCGTACGTAATATGGTGTGTGTGTGTGTATATATATATATATACACGTGCGTATTGTTGCACCACGGGCAAAATAAAACGAGGAGAAAAAAAAAGAAAGAAAAACGAAAGAGAGAGAGAGAGAAGGGGAAGGAAGCAAAATGAAAAAGCAACGATGGCGCGAGAGCAAGACGGAAACACGACGAGGGAAAAAGACACCATCTGTTACGGGCAATGAAATATATCTGTGTCAAAAAAAGATGGGGGGGAAAAAAAAAGAAGCGGGAGCGAAATGCCCCGAGAATGGTATAGAAGCGTGTATGTGTGTAACTAAAATGAAAAAAGAAAAGAAAGAAAGAAAGAAAGAGAGGGAAACTGGTCAATAAAAAAGGACCAGGGGGAGAGAGAGAGAAAAAAGCAGAGTGTAACTTGCAGAGATTAGCGAGGCTCAAACAGCCAGAGGAATTAATCCATTAAGAAAAGGAGGGTAATTGAAAAATATACGCTTTCAGGCAAATTGTCCTACTCGCGCTGCACACGCGCGGAACCATATATATATATATATATACAACGTTATCGCTAATATTTTTGTTAACTCTTCCGTCTAACCGGTTTAACATCGGCCAAATTGCGCGGAATTTTTATCGCTCGGGCGAAATCGAGTGACGGACGAATTTAATAAGACAAACTCCTCGAAATACAGTTCCACGTATTGTGGTTGTGATCTTTAGCAACTTTTCTTAGTTTATTTGCACTGCTGCTTGTTTGCACTGAATTATTGCCTCAAAAAGGAAGCAAACGATAAAAAAAACGTGTTGTTTAAACACTGCACAATTTTTGGTGAAAACATTTTCTCGTGTGACAAATGTTATTCAGTAGAAAGACATTGTACATCGACGTAACATCGTGTGTCGGTAATAAATTGATTCTAATTGCTCGTGCAGAAAAACAAATTGAAAAACAAATACATAATACGCGATATGTGACAGAGCGTTAGTTACAATATATGGGGACGAAAAAAAAAAAAAAGAAAAATAAATATCTTCTAAACTAACTCGATCGATTCTAATTCATGGAATTATGAAATTTGCACAAATATTCGCGATTTATTGATACGTCACCGCCATATTCACTAATATATATATATATATATAAATGAAACAAATCACCCTAGGTCCAGCTCCCTTGACCAAATTTCCATGAATATCAACTGTACTTTAATATCATAATATATTACATTAATTCCAATTATTTGTAAGCATTTTGATTGGTCGGGTTTCGAAATCAATACAGATAACACGACGCGCACACACATACACATGGTGGTAAGTACGTACGTACCAACACCAATCGATCAGTAACGTTTTTGGTATTTGTTAATGGGCCGTGTCCGTGAGTAACCTTACTTTTTATTCAACGTGGTTGTTAACGCGCGAGATGCACGCCACCCGATTAACCGTAATTCGATGTAATTTTCGAGTAACAGTTTTGCGTACGAGTGTTCCCCCCCCTAAGACTGATTTCCTGTTCTCAAGGAAAGCGCCCGATAAACACACGACGAGTTCTGCGTTTCTCCTTTCATTTTCGATTGTTTGGTTTATACGTAGCAAGGAAACTATTATACTGAGAGAGATAATAATAAATGTTACGTTATTATATTATTACATTATTACAAATTACAGTACAGTAAATATTAATAAAAAAGGGACACATTTCCCTGTTTATAATGGAAAGATATTTTACAGAAGTTTACTATTAACAGGAGATTTAATCTTTTTGTTTAATACTGAAAATTTCTTGTTCAATCGTCTCAAGTTATTGTGAAAGTTATTAATCGTGGAGTAGCACGGCTCCTCATATTTATAGTGGTAACGTCATTCAAGAATTTTGTTATCTGTCAACGTCCCAGATCTGATCGTTTAATCTGACCATTTCTAAAATATTCAATGATCTAGAATAGATTTGACACTCCAATATTTCCTGAACGTTTTAATATTAGGAACGTCAATAGTAGCGTAACAATACACAAAAGTGTAATTTCTAAATACGCAATTTTCTCTTGAATTACACACCTCGAGAACTCGAGATTACAGCGTTACTATACACCCAGACTAAGCCGAAAAGATCCAGTGTGAAATTGAAAATTTAATACAATCTAACGTAAAAGCAAAGGAGAAATCTAATACAAAAATTTGCCCCAGGCCACGCAGAAAGAGAAAAATATACCATCGAGTCAAATCTGAGCCGGCCATCACCGTATAAAATTATTCGCTCGCCGAAGGTTAAGCCAATTAGAAAGATATGTACAAAGACTCGTGATTCGCGTCCGTTTCAAGATCGAGTTTTATCTACGTTAAAGGCCAAGTTACAGAAATAAAAAAAGGAAAAAAGGTTACAAAATATGTAGCCAGATTCTGAGTCGAACTCTATCGTACGGGAATCAATTTCCAAAAGCATTAATTAATACAATAATCAATTATTATGATTAAAAATTCACAAATATCACATTATAAAAATTATAATGATAAATTTTATGTTATAAAAGTCAACTGATAGGGATTTATAAGTGTGTCAACTGATATAACTCATAATTTCTCCAATTGTGACGATTCAAAAGGTCAATCGAATCTGCCTGTAATTTCTTCCCGTTCGCAATAATAAAATAATCCGATAATTTGGTTTTCCCTTTTTAATCGCGAGGCTACGAAAATTCGAATAAGGCAGAACGTTGTTTCGAACGTTTGTACAGTCGTTTCATGGTGGCCAGAGAGCAGAAAGCAAGAGAACACACGCAATACCCGTTATTATTTGCCGTGAATGTTCTTTCTTCAATTACGTGAACGCCGGCGATGCTAGAATAGCGGGAATAGTTCGGTTTGGATGCTCGGTTATTTCGAATAGCTAGATTATAGTTATCGAGCAACTTTATTGGCCGGACGCACGGATTCGTGGCCACTATTAATCACCCTGTTGTACGTGTGTTTGTGTATAATTGCGAATATTGTTGCGATGCATTCAAAAGCAACATTTAAAACACGTCTTTTCCAACGTACGATATCGATCCGTTTTGTACCATTTATATGTCTTTATATATATATATACTTATTATATTATACATATACTTTATACACACACACGTTTATAACTGACTGAAATTTTTCTCATTATCCAATTATGCAAATGCAAACGCCACAATCGTACTGTTAGACGCAACGAGAAAGGGTTTCAGTGAGGAACGTTGGTTACACATTTAAAAGTAAAACATGTTTCACACAAGTTATTGCAGAATTGCTCGAAACATTAAAAAAAATTTATAATGTAAGTCGTATCAAAATGCATGAAATTTTTGTAATGTCAGAAATGTTAACGTTTATCCTTAGTAGGCTCGTTAATTCAATCTAAGTTACGTGTAATGATAGAGAAGAATATCGATCTACTTTGCGAGGCATCAAAGTGTTAATTGGTCGTTCGATGTTAAGGACGATAAAAGCAAAATAGCGATGTTTATTCCACGTGATCTTAATGACAGGAACGAAAATGAATGTACCCAATTGCGGTTGATTGAAAAATATTACGCTTTTTCCTCCGCTGACAATCATTTCTCAAACGTCGGACTTCCTCCGGTGTTATTCGAGTTGTTGCAACCGCGCAATTCACGACGAAACAATACGCCTTGCGTCTCTCGAGTGATGTGCAAAACTTTGAAAGCCTAAGTGTACGCCGAAATTTCAGAATTTTCAAATTCGAGCGTTTGGAGCGTTTGAAATTTTGGAAAGTCGAAACAAATTTGGACAATTAGAAACGGGAGAGTGTAAAAATTAAAATAACCGAGATTTGGGGGATTCGAGATTTCGGCAACCGTGAAATCTGACTGATTCGAAAATTAAAGAGAATACACAAAACTGCACGACTTGCACCGCAGTACGATTCGTCTCATTGAAAGGCCCAGAAGCAACTGTTCCGACGACTTTTTTACCATAAAATTTTATTGATACGCAAACATTCGAATCGATACAAAACAAATTACAGGTGAGATCGCTCGGTAGCAGACAACGCCACTCCTACTCGAGGTCTACCCCACGCCCCCTCGCGAACCACGTGACCCAAATCAACCAATCGCTAATTTTCGTTGCACTAGCGTTGCATTTTCTGGGTTACCCCCCACTAAAATCACTTTCAGTCATAAAATAGAAAAGCTGAAAAATTCGAAACGTGGGAAATTTAAAATTCTGCCAGTTCCAAAGTTGAGAAATTCGGGATTTCGGAAAAATATAAAGATTTACAAATTATTTGCAAAATAATAAAACTCGCAAAATTTACAAGTTCGATCCTTCAAAAACTCAAGGAAAGCATAAAAAAATTCGCGAATGGAAGAATCTCGTCCTTCGTAGGTAAATATTTCCAAGAATCCAATCCAGCACTTAGTAATTTCTACTTTCATTCTCTGTAAATAGAATCTCGCGAGAAACATTTGCAGTCCTTTGTCATCCACGAGATTCAACGATTCAAAACAAAAAAGACAGAGAGAGAGAAAGAGAGAGAAAGAGAGAGAGAGAGAGAGAAGAACCCTTTTATTTTTTTTAACGCGATAAAAACGACAGATAACCGTCGCGGATTAACGCAACGCGGAATTTCGCAGTTAATTGCTTCTTTCTTTCTTTCTTTCTTTTTTTTTTTTTTGTTTTGTTTCAATTGGTCCGGCCGCTGGCAAAAGGATTTATTCACCCCTTACCCATCGTCCATCGGGGAACAATGAAATTCGACGAGTTTACTGGCCGACGTTCTTATCGCGACGCGCGAATTTTATCACTGAAACACAGTCTGCCACCATTAAATTGATCGTGAATCGTGACATCGGGATTCGATTTGCTTTCATCGCTACTACGGAATATCTCATCGTTTCGTTTCTGTGATAATTAAACACGTTATCCTATACTTTATTCCTTTCTTTTTTTTTTTTTTTTTTTTATCCACACGCGCAACACGTTCGTTGTCAAAAATACGAATATCATTCGTATGAAGGAAACCACGTTGAGCAAATTTTTGATAATTTTCGATCCGTTTCCAATTTTAATCGTTCTGAATAAATGAGAGGATTATTAATATCGTACAACTAAAGACGTCTATCAAGATTAAATGTGTTTCAAATTAGATCGGCTTTAAATTAAATTGATGAATATTTAATTAACACTCTCTTAATGGATATCTGGTGATATCTGACACGAATTGAATGCGTCTGATTTTTTTTAATTGGCTCATCGAAAGTTTGTTATTTTATTTAGAGCAAGTGTTTGAAATCTGTGATGAGAAAATTTCGTCAGATTCTTAAAATTCTTTCAAATTAAATGCAACAACTAGGCGATACTTTTAATGATACCCTTAACGATTTTACAAAAATATACTTTGCAACGCGAAAATCAGATTTTTTTCGATAAATATAACAACCGTTTTAATATATACTTACAGCCTCTTAAAGTATAATTTCCTTACTAAAACCAATGTGTATGTTCATCAAAGTTTTCTTCGAAAGTCAAAGATGTAATATGTAGTTAATGACTACAATATTTTCACGTTATTATCATCTTACGTTTCACGTTATTGTTATTTTGAAAACGGTCGTGAGATAATAATCAAATAAAAAGAAAGAAAAGAAAAAGAGATTTTCCCTAGATTTTTCTCCGAGATATTAGATCTTGAAACGAAATTCACCGGGCAGAAATAAAATAAGCGCGGCTTATCTGCCGCTGTTCCCTCATAATTTTCGTATTATTCTCCGCTCCGTTCTACGAGCTTCTCAGATAGATAATACACATCCAAGATATATAATAAATGTTCCCTTGTCATCGACTCTGTTTCATTGTTACCGGCTCTGAAGATGTTCGAGAGAGGCCGGCTTCGGAGGAATCCAGAAATTCTCGTCGCGAAGAACGTGTCGCAATTGTAGTTTACCTCATCGGACTCCGATTGACACACTAATGCGGTGTCAACCAAGAATTCTCCCCCTCCCTCCCCCATACTTGAAAACAGCGATTCATTTCGCACACGCAGTGCGAAGTTTACGCGCGTTCGATTAAATTTGAAATGGTCGAAACAGGAAAAAAGAAAAAAAACGGGAAGAAACTGTCGAACAATTGCAAGATAATTACAATTACATTGCTGATACAACGCGCACGTTGGTTGTTTATACTTTTATCGATCACTTGTACGGGTCGCCGATAGATCGCGCGTCTTGATTCATTTACGAAAGATTTAAGAGTTCGGTCTCGTATCGTGAGATAATATCCAATTAATTTTAATTGGAACGTCTGTCAAGTGACCGATATTTCGAACAGGAATGGAAGAGCTCTACACTGTGGAATAATAAGAATTTTCAAATTATCGACGATTGGCGATTTCGTGAAATTTTCTCTCTTCACATCTCTCGCAGCGAGCGTTAATCTCGCATGTATAATCATATTTTGATCATTTTCTTTGCAGAAATTCGATAAATTCCAAACGAAAACTGAAAACAGAACTCTCGATCGCACAAAGCTGCTGAAAGTCAAATCAAAGTTTTCATTCGTTGAACGTCGTTTACTATCGTTTCGGCGAAGATACGTTCACCTTTCCTCCTGAAGATTCAAATCACCGGCCAGTATATTGAGGAAAATCTGAATCTGCATGAATATCCGCCGGTATCTGCTTACAAGATACGTTCAAAGAACGTGGCAAAGTGCGTCTTGCTTAACGAGACATCGTTCCCCCCGATATCTTTTCGCAGAGTGAAATTCTAGCGAGGCGCGTTCCAGAGAAAAGCGATGTGTATTTCAAAGTCCAAAGACAAGCGTTCGTATGAAATAACAATCACAACGAGAGAGAAAAGTAGATCGAACGTGCTCGCTAACTGATATTGCTGTACGTTTAACTTTCGACGCAAACAAATCTGCCCAGATTGCGGATCAATTTGCCAATATAACGACGAGATGGTTGACGAGTATCGAGACGAACCTCGCTGCATCTAGAGACTGTCCAACAAAGAAGAAACGCGATAAGAACATCCGTAATAATTTCCATCCATCCTCGATTTCTCCATTTCTGTATTTAGCTCTTGGATGAGTATTGTTATTTATTTATTATTTGTTATTTATTTATTATTAGTGATGTCATTTGTGCATTCGATCTTGCGTAGTGGAAAAATCATTCTATCGTGCAATTTCTGATATATTATAGTAGATATTAGGGTGCCCCATGAGTTTCTTCCCTTTTTTTGATGCGAAATGAATACACGATATTTTTTGTTTAAGATGGATTTATTATGTTATATATGAACCGTTCTGTTCTATAACCTTCTTCCATCTCTCAGGAAGCCTCATTATGCCCTCCTTCCAAAATTGTTTAAGTTTGCTCTTGTAAAATATTCATCTAGGTGCGTTTTTATTTCGCCTATGGATTTGAAAGATTTACCACGGAAAGAATTAGGAGAGGAACAAGATCGGATGGAGCAAGGTCTGTGGAGTATGGAGGATGAGGTAGAACGTCCCAATCGAACTGTAATAATTTTTGCCTTACGGCTAACGCAACATGCGGTCTTGCGTTGTGATGGAAAACGACGCCTCGTCGGTTCGCCAATTCTGGCCGTTTTTCTGCTACTGGCTGCTTTCAATTGATCCAGTTGATTGCAATATTTGTCAACATTGATCGTATCATCCTGAGAAAGGTACTACTCGTACACTACACCTTTCCAGTCCCACCAAATGCACAGAAGAACCTTCTTCGGATCAAGTCCAGGCTTCGCAACAGTTGAAGGTCTATTTTCCTTGGACCAAGTGCGTTTTCGATGCACATTTTGGTATAAAATCCAAGTCTCGTCTCCAGTGACAAGCCTCTTTAAGAAAGGATCCCTTTCATGTCACTGGAGAAGCAAATCGCACGTAGAAACGCGGTTCATAAGGCCGGTCTCCGTCAATAAATCTCCGTGTGGAACCAAAACTTCATATCGATGCTTATGTACCGTTGTCTTGGGAACATTAGTGGCATCCACTATCTCACGCACACTATATCGTGGATTTTCAGTGAGCACAGTCTTGATAATGTCCGTATGAGTGGTTGCTGGGCGGCCGCTGCGATCTTCATCTTTCAACTCGAAATTGCCAGCTCCAAATTTCTTAAACCAATT
>KQ435753.1:317389-331758 GCA_001276565.1 Melipona quadrifasciata | reverse complement strand
CTTTTTCGAAGCGACGTACGTGCACATCGGGCCAAAAAGAATCCTGCTCGTCGCGCAAACTAACCATTTAATCTTTTAACGCTTTTTCCTACAATCTCTAACCACCTCTCAGGCCAACCTCAAACAAAACTCCGCGCCACCTCGGTTACGCTCGCGAATCAATCGTACCGTTAAGTCAATACTCGAGACAAGTTTTTAAGACGCATTAATATAATTAACACTATCGCCGAAACGTTCTTTAAAGGAGGATATTTTAAAACTAAGAGAGTAACAATTGATCGAAAGGGGTTTGTAACTTTTTTCAATTTTTCGAGTCGAACAAAATATTGTCAAAAAATGGATGACGTATCTTCTACGGAGGATATTTATAGAAATATAATAAATGACGCAAGTATTAGACTACGAAAGAATTTGAAAATTAAATATTCTTTTAAACCTGAACTTTGCCCGGGTATTCAGTAACGAGCTGTGCAAGCATTGGCACAAACAAGATAAACGATGCAAGATAAAATAAAATAAATTAACAATAAATAAAACAAGTACCAGAGCGAATCAGTTAGACAAAGCAAAATATAATCTTGTTGGATGTTGGCAAAGTTACCGTCATTTTATTTAATGCTAAATTACCACGATAAATTTGTAGGTTGCTGATGCGAACGTCGCGCGAGCGCCGATAAGGACAACATAAAGATAACGTCCGGCACTTATCGTTCCCAATTTAAAAGTGTCGTATTAAATCGCGCCTCTGAAGTGCAACTGCAACCGCATCGATCTTGCAGAGATGCTTTTTGTTGCGAGCCAGTGACACCAAGTCCGAACGATCAGGCACGCGTCTCCCTCCTCCTACCCGGTCTAACAATTTACAACGCTGATTAATCATCCGACGAATCTTGGCAAGATTAATATTGTTTCTTGCCTTTGTGCGCTCGAACGAGTTAAATCGTCAGAGCGAATCACGCCCGGCTGAGAAATTTCAGCCTACGAATTTTCTCCGGTTGCGGAGGAAGGAAGAAGGAAACGCAAGAGAGAGAAAGAATGAAAGAGAGGAGGAAAGTGTAGCGAGAGCAACCGAAGGAAAAGGAACTGGGTTTTAAGAGCTTTTGCCATTGGATGGGTCGGATCCAGCTTGTTTTCAAAAGACACACTCGCTACGGGTAACCCCTCTGAATACCAATTAACGTGAATTACGTGGGTACATGGAATTCGAGACCGTACTTTGTCTCCGTCTCTCCGTCACCCTTCTCACTTTCTCTCTCTCTCTCTCTCTCTCTCTCTCTCTCTGTCTTTTCCCTACGCGGAGGCCCAGCATCTCCGTCTTTGTCGTCCTCTCTTGATACTTTCTCGCGCGACTCGTAATTAATTTGTGGTGGTCCAGACGTGGCGAGGACGCACATACACCCCTCTTCCCTTTTCTTTTTTCCCCTCTTTCGTTCTCTCTTTCTCTCCGAGTGCGATTTCTAGTCTTATTTAAATTAAACTGAAGTTTCGGTTTGTGACCTCTGATTCTCTCGTCTCAACTTTTACGACAGTCGGACAACACTATTTCTGGATCATTTGGATAATTCCAATAGTTTATATCAGATCGTATTTGATTTCGTTTTATATTATTTTAAATTATCATTCGTCATATTTGGTCAGGCAATTTACGTTTTAATTATGCTTTGTACACTTCGAGATTTTATTAACAATAAAATTCTAAACGTAATGTTAATTTTTTACCAAACGATCCATTACCGAATGAAATTACGTTTCTGCGTTCCAATTGAATTTCTCTTCCTTAAAACGCGGTTTTCCCAGTCTTACTTAAAAGATTCGCTGAAACAACAATTTGATTTCCTTCCCTTCCTCGTTTATTTTCCCTCCTTCTTTCAAGTCGCTGAGATTTTACTTGGCTCGGATGATCGAAAATTACGTAGCTTTTCTACAATTAACTGGAAAGGTTAATAAATATCCGCGGTGTTTCACTCTCGTTTCGCCTCCCTTTTTCCTCCTTCTTCCGTCGCAGTGACGGCGTGCACTTGACAGCCGCGATAAAAATCATACGCGCGCCGATGTAAAACAGTGGTAGCTTAATTGGCGTTGCGTTGCGGCACGGTATGATGAATTAGAACGATTTTAAATACGCTGACGTTCTATTACGTCTCGAAATGTATCTCATTCTACATACAGCCGGCCGAAAAAATACACAAGTACGTTCGTTGAATTGAAAACATCGTAGCGAAGATATCCGATTGTTCGTTAAAGAAACTCTCAATTTCTCTTTTAAAATTGCGAAGCAATTAAATCGAACGATTTGTAGGCTAAGTTATCAAAATTCCTGAAATTTCATCTACTATTATTACTATTAAGTTTAATAATTTTTTTTAATAAATTAACAATGATAACGTCACTGTGCCAAAGAAAATTAATAGCCACTTGGCTCCTTTTTATCTTTTATCGCGAATGCCGGTCGACGAACGTATCGATAAAGTTTCGTGACCGAAACTGTGACACCGCGCCGTGTTTTAATTAAACACCGAGTATTTTCGCGCGTGACAACGATCGAAGTGTCGGCGATTCCTCCTCCAATCCACGTTCCACGAAGCAAGCCGTAGAAATTGAAAAGTTACGACGAGATTGAGATAAAAAACGCGCGGGTATTCTCCTTCCGAGATCATCGCCGGCGAAATTTTTTAAGAGCGAGGAACTTATTCCCTCTCGTAAATTTCATCTCCACGCAAGTTGGTGGAAAATTTTTAATACGAAAGTGGGAGGGAGGGAGGGTGGGAGAGTCGGACTGTGTTCCTTCGTTCATCGATTTCATGCAAAGTTATTCTGTTTGCCTGACTTCCTCCCGAAAGAGAAACTCGCTGCACAAATTACAACATTCATTCAATTAAACTTTAGTTATACCGTGCAGTATTAAAACGCAATTTCAACATTCGCGTTATTCAAACACGAGTCGATCTTCCCTCGGAGAAATCTAAAATTTACGCTCTTAAAAGCAAAACAAAAGGGCGGGGAAAAGAGGAACGGGCGAGTCCCTCTAGCGGCAACGTCGCTGACGAATTAATTCGCTCTAATGTTTTCACATTCGCGAGTATATTTCTCAAAGAATTCCGCTGAAATCTAATGAAATGGCGTATACATTCTGTGTGAATTTTCTGCAAGAGAGAAAGAGAGAGAGAGAGAGGGAGGGAGCCGAATATTCGCGAATATTTGCGAATATTTGCGAAATTCTTTTTTTTTTGCGTAACATTTCCGGCAAAAAATATTTGACATAACGATATTTGACGAACTGGTGATCGAATTCGCCAAAATCTATCCGACGAACCGAGCGAACTTGGAAAAGTCTCCCGGACTGGCGTGACACCACGATTTATGACTCATCGACGACAGGAAATTACCGCGCGAACGGATTAATCACGCTGCCATAATTGTTTCCAATTTATTCGATTCTCTTACCTAGGTCAGATTGATAACACCGTCACGAATACGGTCGCGCGTATTTCATTTATTTCGCCTCGATACAAAATATCACGCGCTGTTCTTTCGATTTTAATACTCGCGCCGCCATGTGTCTTGTAAATTCGTATGCGTCGCCATACGTTCGAACAAAAAAAAAAAGAAAAAAAAAAAGAATGGGATTTCACCGTAATAAAATTTCGTTGGGACACAAATTAATACCAGGCTAGTAGAGTGCAATCACGTCGTTTGCCATCTGGTGGGAAAAATCTCGAGTTGCTTAAACGCGTTTCACGAACGCTTAAACAGCTACTAAGAATTCACTTTGAACACCCTCTCTCGGTGACCGTGGAAAAAAAAGAGAAAAAAAAAGAGAGCGGATCGTACAGTCCGTTATAAACCGTAAGAGAAAATCCGGTTTTCTGTTTATTATATAGGAGTATAAAACCTATTCTGATGTAATCACAAGCGTAGATCAAATCGTCTTATTAATACACCCTTGACGTAGGTGCTCCCCTCCCACCCTCTAGTCCCAAAAGATCATCCCTGAAGTCATTATCGTCCCTCGGAAAAAGCAAAAAAGGATACGTATATATGTGCCGGTAATGGGAATTCACCCCTGCGAAAAAAGTTGGTTTCATGGTCGGGAGTCGGGGTCTCGAGTATTGACAATGAATAGTTTTCTTCCGTGGCAAAAGACTGGCTGCGTGGTGGGGCGACTACGCGCGAGAGAGAGCACGCGTACTCGAGCCGGAACGAGAGAGAAAAGGAAAGAGAGAGAAGCATGTGCTTGGCCACGAGTGAGACGGAAACGTCAGTGAAGGGGAAGGGAAAACAGAAATATAGAGAGATAAAGACACATGGAGAGACAGACCGTGGAGTGGATGGGTAGGGGTGGACGAAAGAGAAACACAGAGAGAAGAGTGAGAGAACAAGCAAGAAAGCGATGGAGTTACAGAGCAAGAAGGCAACGAGGAGTAGGAGAGAGAGAAAGATAGCGATTCGGAATGGAGGGGAGAAAAGAGCGAGCAAGGGTGGGGGAAAATTTGATAGGAGGGATGAGTTACCATGGAAACGCGTCGTACTCCCAACCAGCTCAGATAGGATATACAGGTATATATGTGTTTACATACCTACATTAGATACATACATTATAGTATTATACGGCACATATACAAGATACTCGTACGAGAAGAGCCGTAATTTGTAAGTCGATTTCCTCTTTTTTCTCTCTCCCTCTCTTTCTCGTTCTACACGTCGCAGTGCAGTGTAGAACGAGAACCTGAAAACTGAATTTGTATAACTTTCAAAATTAATATTCGATGGCTATATCTCTCCTTTCTTCTCCAAGAATAGAAGAGCTCTCTCGGGAGTATAGTCCGACGATTGATACCGGGTACGCTGTTAAAAATAAAGGTTCTTTTTTGTACGTGTACCACGTTTCTATTCTCTCTCTCTCTCTCTCTCTCTCCCTTTCTTTTTCTTTTTTTTAAATTTATTTTATATTATTTCATTTCTTTCCTTTTTACATTTTATTTCTCGCGAAATAACTTTAGCAATACGCCCGCCGGCTTGGTAAAGTTTATTGGCATTCGCGTTATACGAACAAAAGTACTCTCGTTTTTAATTAATTTCAATTTTGTAATGTTTCGAAATGAAATTCGCGAGAATGTGGATGAACAAATTTTAGTTCACGGTGAAATTAAATCTATTGAAAATAACGGTGGCAACGATTTGAAAATTAAAAATAATGTTTATTAAAAAAAAAGAAAAGAAAAAAAAAAAGAAAAAAAAAAGGAGAGAAAAAGTAAAAACAGGAGAAAAGCGGAATAATTCAACAAAAGAGAAATATACAATCTTCTATAAAATTTCATTTTTGAAATTATTTTCGAGTGAAATATGCGGAGGGAAACGGGTCGAGCGAAATTCCAAAAATCCATTTTTAATTCTGTGTACGTTCAATAAACATGACAGATGATGTAACGCTTTCAAAACTATTATTTCACCGTGCATGTTTATATAATATATAAATTGTACGCGCACGTTATTGCACATACGCGTACATTATTACACGCAACGATGATTGCGCGTTCGCGCGATACGCGTGTAGATAAAATATGTGCATACACACAAATAAAAATAATTGATCGCGTTGGAATACGGTCGCGCATAAATTTAGATCAATCCGATTGACTCCTTATTTGCACTGTCAAAGGCGAAAATCAGGAACAAGGTATGCAAAGATGAACGATTCATGGGTCAATGAGGCCTTAGAGATACTTTAGAAATACTGTGTTCCCCCCACCGCCGGCGAGCCGGAGTCCGGGAGGGCACATTGGCGTAGAGCAGTGCCAACAGAAATAGAATTCCAATAAAGCAGGTTTTCTAGTGATCACGTGTAAAACTCGTTCGCCGTCTTCACACAAAACGCGTACACACACGCGCGGGCTTGAATGATAATCGCGTTACGTAATTCCAGTAGATTATGAAACAGTTTTATCTCTTTCGTTAATTATCTATCTTAATACAAACAACCATGCTAACTGTCTATTATCTATTACGTGTTGACGTTTAACGTGTCAAGTTTCAAATTTGATGAAAAATAAAAATGGACACGGCAAAAACGAACAAATGTTAGAATTCGCAGAAATCAAATAATGAAAAACATCCGTGAAAACTAATCACCGGAAGCTGGAACGAATTGTAACACGACTATGCGAGCAAAACCGTGCCTTTTTACTTTTATTGCGAAAGCCCCGTTTATATTCATAACGAAAACATGTCAAGCTGTCGCGCACAAAACAGAAGCCGAGATTTCACGAGAAACTTCATGGTAATGTACAAAGTGTCTCGTGTACTTTCTTTCTCTTTTTCCTTCTTTTTTCTCATTCAAACGCACTTGGTGCGTAAGAATCAACAATATATAGTTCGAGATGACAATCTCTTCGTTTTCCCACCTGATTGGAAACAACAGTCGGCTGGAAATAATTTCCAAATCTTTCCGATCGATAATTATTAATTATTCCACGAGGTAGTCGCTGATCGATAACGTTAACTGAATTTAACTCGATACCCAGCCGCAAATATTTACCTGTGCCCTCCTCTCCTCCTCGTTACCATTCCTCAGCCAAACGCTAATATATCGTAAATGTTTCGATAATATTCGAATCCGTTGAATGCACGGGGCTGTGTATATACTATATATCGATCCCGCGCAGCTCGACGAGGAAGAAAACAAGCAATATAACCGAAGAATGCTCTATTGAAAACTCGTCAGACAGAGGTTAGGATCCCCCGATTCGCAGCAGCGCAGACATATCTCGAGAGTTTTATCACGATTTCGAGTCGAGGATTCTTTTTCATTTTCCTTTCCCTTCTATTTGATGTTTCGAGTTACGGTGGATACACGTACACGTGACGCGATTATCGTCACCCGATAATTTCGCGGACGACACACACCGCGTCGTTATCGCGTTCATTGTTACGCGACAGGTTAATTTTATTAGTTCCCTCCCTCTGTCCGCCCAACCACCCTTTAGCGAAGCTCTTTTTTTCTCTCTCTCCCTTTCATTCGTTAACGATCTATTTTTCTTGGCATGCGGAGCTTCCCCCGGAGCGTGAACTGGTTTCGAACGAGTGCCATGCCTTTTACGTTTTCTGGTTTTTGTGCTCCTCACGGAGGGAGACAAGGGCCGACGACTTTTAATGGACGACAGGGCGAGCCCCATAGGCGTAAACCGCGCGATTGTACTCTCCCGTTCAGGATCTAATATTCCATCTACTCGGACCATCGGAAGTCCGTAAGAAAAACCTTTCTCTCCCTTTCTCTTTTACTTTGTCTCTTTTTCTCACAAGGGAGTATAAAATGTCGCTACTTATGGAGAAAATAATCCATCACAAAAAAGAAAGTAAAGAATAGAAAGTAAAATTCCTCCTCTATCGTTTTCGAAAAGATTTGAAAAATTTCATCAAATATTTTAATACCAAAATGTACGCGTGACACGTGACAAAATAATACACGATAAAATTAATAAGCACAGATCTAATAATAATAATAATTGTGAACGCACGCGACAATTCTCGATAAAATTACAGTTTGCAAAAAAGGATGACAGTTTGCAGACTCTCCCGAAGCATCATTAATAACGAGGAGAAAAGAAAAAGAAAAGGAAAAAAAAGTGAAAGAACGTGACAGGGACGTTGGTCCTCAGATTGTACACTGAGTTATCGATCCCCGGTGCTCAAGCCATGCGTAATTGTACAACATGACACACTGTCGCGAACGTTACAATGTAACGTGATATTTCAATAATTATCCGCATCCGGCTGATGTTTATTAAAGATCAACAAACGGCGAACGCGCGCGCTTTTCGTTTCTTTTTCTCCCTTTTTATCTCGCTCGATTCTTTTCTCGTCGCGGATGCTCGATCAATCTTGCTCGCGTAACGCAACATCGGGAGTCCCGTGAATTGTGACACGGGAGAGTTCCGCCTCCACCCTTCGAATAATATCCTTCCATTCTGTGTGTAAACGATAAAAATATGAGCCGGAGGAGGCGGGCGTTTGTTACTTTCAGCCAGTTATCGATCTTCCCCCGGAGTCGAACTCTCTCTCGTGTAATTGAATAATGCAACATGGCATTATTACACGAACTCCGTTACCGTATTTCCTGTATTGCCTCGCGTTTCAAAATAGTGTTGTGCCGTATGAACAGCAATATTATTAGTCACGTGAGTGGGGGGATGGGGAGGGGGTGAGGGAAGAGGCGGCGCGGTAGGGGGCGAGGCCGGGGTGCAGGAGGCGTTCTGTTACTGACATTTAGCGGTTTATTAATCGATACATTCTCTCTACTGCGTTTTAACGTTTGACATGAATATTATTCATGTTATTTCATTTGTCATTCGCATTATTCTATTCAACGGCGTGCAGAGCTTTTCCGTTTTACTTTTTTCTCCTTATCTTCATTTCGGCGGGACGAGAAAGAGAGATGGACAGATTTTAACGATGTTTCAACGATTCTCGTTGATTTTGCGCATGAAAAGTGTATGCAAAGCGACTGTTGATCAAGTTATTATTGCATCCGGTGGCGTAGAATTTTTCGACAAAAATATATAAATCCTTTTCTTTTTTTCCAATTCTTTTGACGATGAATTGCAGAGTAGTTTTTTTAATAAGCTTGATTTATTCGAGCGATTAAGAAAGAAATAATTTGGAACGGAAAAGACTTTGAATCGCCGAAAAATGTTTCCCTCCGGGGTACAATTTAATCGATAACGCCGAACAATCGATTTACGTTTGTAATTTTGCTGCATTTGCTGGATTTCTCATTAGCGAACAATACGATATAAATGAATGGCAGATAGGTATACATCGAACGTGCTTTTCATTCGTTCGGCGATTATCGAAAACACAATTTTGAAACACGTTCGGTACGGCTCGAACGTTTTCAATAGGAAAACAAGGTCGGAATAAGCGAAATGAATTTAACATCAATTCGATTGCGTTATTTCGCTAGAATATCAAATTTCCCCCGACATTCTCGCGTTTTCAAGTTAGATCGTATTCCCAGCAAAATATATCTACACGCCTCTAATTTCTTTCTCCCTGATCGTGCTCGTACTCGTCGGTTCCACAAATTTTTTCTTCCTTTTTTTTTTTTTCTCAACCTCCAACTATCCCGACTCTAATTTCGAGATTTGACTCAAGTTTATCAACTTGTTAATTCGACGACGAACGTCTCGTTAACTTTTGTTCGTTTGATTTCGCGAGATCTCCGAACGGCTCTTCTATATAAGGCTGACGGGTACGCCTATATTATCTCTGACACGGTGAAGTACGTATATGCAGTTACGAAGTGGAAATACAACCGGCCGCGTCTGTCACACAGCGGAATGGTTAAAGTCCATAAGCAAGTAAGGTAGGGGATAACGCATTGAGTAAATTCGTCTTGATGCCGAAGAAAGGTGAGACAACGCGCGGATCTCGGTGGAAAACCGATCGCACCGTTTGTTATCGCCACCGCCCACGCGACCGATCGTTCCATCATAAAGAGGTACCGCGGCATTTTTATAGATGCGAGAATATCGGACAGAGAAACAAACCGGGCGCCCCCGTGTACTCGCGGACGCGCGAAAAACGAAACGAACAAAAACGCCGCGCCACCGGGTAAATTACCTCACTAACCGCGTTGCGCTATTAAATTTACCATTTTCAAGTTGACAACAGGCTGAACCCGCAAAGCGCGGACAAAAATATTTCTATCGCCAGGTGTTTCGATCTTTTTCTCTCCCCCCCACCGAGATTTCAATGTGTTTAGAAAATTGTTTGCGGTTTATTCTTACAGCGGTAGCGGCCACTGTTTTTCCTCTCGATGTTGCACGCATCTTCCTTTTTTCCTTTTTCGAACGCTGAGTTTTCACGAAACGTTAAAAAATACACGTGTCTTTAACGATCGTGATATTTTTAATTGAAAGGGAATTCGCGAATACGCGCGAGTGATTTGCAGCTATTTTTCGAAACCCCGTCCCGGACGGAGGCGTACTGTCGCACAATTCGAAAAATGATGTTTTTCGGGAAATTGAAATCTCGGCCTCGGCGAACGGGGCGAAAATACAAATGTAAATAAAATCGAGTTCTCGCCCTGCTAAAATCTATTTCGAATGGGATCGGCCCGATATCCATTCGTAACTTAAATAAACTAAAAGCCGTATATATATATATATATAGTATATATATATAGTACATGTATATATCTACTAAATAAATATTATTCAGAAATTCGTCTAAAAATTTCATTCGTCCGTTCTGCCCCGGAGAGTTTCCCATTCGACGAAATAAAACTCTATGATCAAACCTAAACTCTTCAACTCGAGATCTCTGGTAAAATTACGCGATGTTTAATTGCACGTTGACCGTAAACAACTGATTAAAACAAAAATAAAAGCACAGCGCAGCGTTCTCGCGCTGAACGTGCGATAAGTATTTTTAAGCGACGACCAATAATCTCCAACATAATTATATACGGCGATAGCCTAGCCGGCAGGCATGAACGTCGAAAAGGAAGAGGAAGAAAAAAGCTCGCTATTCCCCTGACGAGAATTGAATGCGTTTCCCGAGACGAGTGTCAGTGAAACAATTTCTAAAGGCTCGACAAGTCGGCGGTGCTCAAACGAAACGAAACGAAACGAAGCGGTGTGCTTTTTTTTTTTTGCTCTCGGTCTCGTCGCGAGCGAGCGACGAAAAGGCCGCGACTTTCGCGTCAAGATTGACGATTTAATTTAAGAATCCTCCATTCACCAACGTCTGCCCAACTGTTCGCCAGAAATACGCGTGCGCTCTCTTTCCACCTCGGCGCAAAAAGCGACGCTGAAAAATGCTCGAGTTCCCAGCTCGAGAACCACTGCTCCAGACTACCTATACAGATCCAGAGTGCATCTTAAATCGAAGTTTACACTGAAAACATTTATCGCTAACCTTTCTCCAGGTTTCGAAAAAAAAAAAAAAAAAAAAAAGGAAAAAATTGCCAAAGTATTTTAAACTAGGAGTATATTTCCGTATATCTCTCGTACTTTTATCAATCTATTTATCTTTCAACGTTATCGGATTCCTCTTTACTTTTTTTCTTTTTTTTCTCTTCCTTTGGAAATACTTTTATATTTCATTTTTCTTACCGTGCAATTTATAATTTTTATAATTTATAACCTTCGAAAAGAGAATTTGAGAGGTATAATTTATAGGTACGAGGCATTCGAAAGTATTTACGGGTACGAGTAACTTCTTGATCCTTCGCGGGTTAAAAACAATCGGGCAAGAGTTTTTTCGAAACATTCGAGACGGCGGTGTGATTAAATTACTCGAAAACTTCTCCAGGGAACGAGAGAGGAGAGAGAGAGAGAGAGAGAGAGATGAGGATCAATTGCCAGGGGGGGGGGGGACGGACAAGGATGCCACGTTTCACGAAGTGAGAGTCAAAGAGGGAGAGAGTGTACGAGCGAGTGGAAAATAGCGAAATAGAAATTGAACGACGAGAAAGGAGTTAAACAGTGAAATAATGGAGAAACAGAGAAAAAGGATGAGCGAGCGAGAGGGAGGAGAGGGGAAAAGGCAGATATTAAAGGGAGGGAGGGAGAGAGCAACGGAGTGGAGCTTCGAGATTGAAAGGGAGAGGAGGGGGGATGGAGGGTGAAAGAGAGAGACGGGCAGAGAGAGAACGATGGAAGCGGAGCAGGAGAGAGAAAGGTGAATCCCTTCCATTCTTGGTTAGGGAGAGTCCATAGACAGTTGCGGGGAGTTGGTCAAAGGTTACTATACAGGCAACGTGTGCAACTGTGTTTAGAATTATCCAATCCCACCCAGGCTATACAAGCTAAACACGTAATGTACAGTAGCGCGCAAAATTACTTTCCTCGTTAAAACTCTCGCCCCTCCCCTCCTTCCCGCCGTATCGTTCATTCGCGCGTTCGTAACGCAACTGATTAAAATTCAGATAAAAATTTCGCCCCCGAGAAGGCGAGCAGCTACGATAATAACAAAGTGGCAGTAGCTGGGCTATTTCGCGAAAGTTCGCAAGAACAAGGAGTAACGCAATTTTTACAGCATCTCCCGTTTCCTCCTCTGTTCCTTCTGCTCTTCTTTTTAGTTGATCGTTGCGCGTGCATATACGTTTAATTATTTTTTCCGTTGCTCGAATCGAAGATGATGAAACACTTGCGACTTCGAAAAATAGCAAAGTGTTTCGTAGTTTCGAATAAAAAGTAAAACAACAATTGTAATTTAAACTGACGTAATCTCAGCATAAATCTACTTTCAAGGCCTAAGAGGTTTGTATATCTAACCTATCCGATCTAATCTTTCTACCTGGTCTAATTTATGCTTGTTTTCACTCTTAAAATATTACTCTTTCGTCGAAAAAGTTGAAACGTTCGAACAACAAAAAAACGTCGCATCCTCCCTCTGTGATTCTCTTACGCGTATTTCACGTTTCTTCGGACACACGCATTAAACGCGCACGAATTTGAGATTTTACCCCGCACCACGATAGAAGTAATTTAATGCTGGATCGATCGGCCGGCTGCCGGCTGGACTATAAATTGGAATTTTGAACAAGCAGCGGGTGCTAATGAAATTAGTATAATAATTATTGGCGCACGCACAGAGAAAGGGTTTTGTTTGCCGGTATCGTAGGATCGAACGCGTCCGCGTCGTCTCGCTGACACCAGAACACATCTGTCTTAACACCGATTCCATCGTGTCAGATACTTTTCCTCCTCGTCAAATATTCAATTACTGCGCGGCAGCGATGTAAAAGCAACGCGAATGAACGTGGACGAGGAGGCCATAAAGGAAGAGGACCTTGGAGAAAGATGGCTGTAACTACTCGGCATTGGCCAACGAGCTGAATAGGCGACTTGACATAATATAAAATCGTTTTACCAAAGGGAAATATTTCAAGAAGAATTATCTGTGTATTCCACTCCGGGGGGAAGTCGACGCCGTTTTTACGCCGTTCTCTCCTGACTTTCGTTTAACCTCCATCTTTATCGCCCCTTCGCCCTCTTATCGACCGAATTTTATTGGTGTCATTTTTCCACAGTTCTGTGGATGTAATTTTATGTAATCATTCTCAAATTTTATTTTCGAGGTGTTTTAGGCTGGAAAGAATTTCAGGGGAAAAAGAGGTGAATCTGGGGAGACAGATGTTTAATCGGTTGATAAAGGGAACTGAAACGCGAGAAACGTGATTTTTACAGACTTTAATAGAATATAACAGTTTATATAATATTTATAATGTATAAAAACTTAACGACCAAATCCGAAAGTTTTTAGAATTAAGTTCAACCAAATATCCGACAATTCAGTTAAACCAACACGATTATATTGCTCGTTTTTCGCGAAGCATCGCGTCTTCGCCCCTCGACTGCATATTTCATGTTAAAACATTAGTCGGGAAATGAAAAACAGATTCATCACGCGTCTCTCGTGCCCGACCTTCGCGTATTAATTGATCGATAACAAGAGGGTGACACGAATCGCGGAAATTGCACGCGACGAGCGAGGAAAAAACGATTCGGGGCTTGAATGGGAAGGAAAGGAATTAAAAGGAAAAAGGAAAAGGAAGAAACTCGACCAAAGTAACCCCCTTTTACTTTGGTTGGTATTGTAGCGTTCACAAGAGCACTCTGTATTCGCCTAAGTAAACCAAGAACGAAAGCGTCGCCGCCACTGTCCAACCCACAAATCCCACACGAACGTATCTATGGTGCGACGGTGATGGTGAGCAGGTAAATACGCACACAACCGCGTCGCGCGTCGTGTGAACGCGCCTTAAGCATCTGCTATGGACTATCGGAGGGGGGGGCTGGACACATACCGTTGGCCCACGAAAATGCACGAGCGCAAATACAAACGGATTTGAACCTGTCGAGTTCATTCGAGCAGCCTATACATACACACCCACTACGCTACTACCTGTAGCAATTTAAAGGTTAATGTCGCTCCGAGGACCGGTACCTTTCCCGTCACCATCATCATCGTCGTCGTCGATACTATTGCCGATCCTTCTGGCTAACCTCCCCATCGGACACGCCACTCGTTCCTCCTCTCTTTTCAATTTCTTTCCTTTTCCTTTCCCTTTCGTTGGATGACCGTCCTTTTTAATCGCCGTTTCGCTTCGTTTGCTTTACAATTCTTGGAAGGAGATCAACAAACGAAGGAATTATCGCTACTGTTTTGAATTGTTGAAAATTTAAACACTTAAAATATGAAACAATTATTATGAATTATTGTCACAAAGTTATTACGATAATTGTTGTAAATTAATTATCGTAATTTACGACGAATGTAATTGTCAAGGGTATTAAAAATATATATTTAATAAATATATATAATATAATTATTGAAAATAAAAAAATTAAGATTTTTGAGCA
>KQ435753.1:280695-306062 GCA_001276565.1 Melipona quadrifasciata | reverse complement strand
TTTATATCGTCGGCCACCAACATCGAACGTAATTAAACAAAATGGAGACAAAGCGGAATAAAATCTCGCGAAAAAAAAAAAGGAATAGAAATTTAACAACGCCGCTGGAAAATTAATGCGCGTATTTATCTTGAATTACACCGGGAGGAACTTGGTGAAAAGTTGTACGGTCGTACGAACGAACAGGAAAGAAAAGGAGGAAAAAAAATTGGAAGCAACCTTTTTGAAATGGAGGTAGAAAAGTTCATATCCTCTTAAATTACTCGCATAAAAAGAGAGAGAGAGAGAGAGAGAGAGAATGAAAAAGGGAGAAAAGGCGGAAAGAAAATGGCAAAAAGATTTTCCTCTTTTTTTTGAAAACGTCTCGAAGTTTTGATGAAAATACCGCGTGCATTAATGAATAAAATCACCTTCAAGCGTATCGAACGTGTGAGAAAAAGTGAACGAAAAGAAAAACTTGAAAATTATGTATTCATACCTTGAAAATATTTACTGGCTCATTAGTTGTAGTTCAACAACAGGCCATTATAAGGATTAATTATTTACGATGATTATTATTTCAGGACGTTCGTTTTAAGAGTCTGGATTTTAATTTAATATCTGAAAACATCTTTGTTTTTTAACCCATTGGAAACCAAGACTTGTGTTAACGCAACGAAAAAATTCATTATTATGCTTTCGAGATTCTGCAGTTTTATAAAATTTTCAGAAATTGAAATATTCTATGCTGCCTGATCGTTAATGGGTCAATTTATATCAAATTGATAAACAGTGATTAATTTTTCTTCGTAACGTTAGAAACATAACGGAAATAATTATATATGAGAATTAATTATATATAAATAATTGTATGTAAGAAAAATAAAGGATCGTTGAAATAATTACACGAAATGTATGGTAGAATTATTAATTTTTATAATATTTATAAATTCTCCCAAATTTTTAACTGGAATAAATATCAACGATTATTTTCAATTTTATCTTGAACAGTGTTGACGTAAGCCGAGATATTATCGATAATCGACGAATCGAATTTTTCGTTCAGAGAGAATCGAATCGAAATCAAAGTCGGTATGGATGAAATCTGCAAGGAGAGGGGAAGAAGTAGATGAAAGGTTGCGAAATCTCGCCAAATCTCTTCGGTGACGCGTTTTCTGGTCGTTTATGGTGACACATCGTTTTCTACGCTCCACGCGGGCTTTCTTCCTTTTTCGTTTTTCCGCTTTCTTTCTTTTTTCTTCTTTTCCAAGGATCATCGAGAATTTCGAACGAATAGAAAGCGAAAACGAACGCCTTCATCTTTGGTTTGCAAAAATAATTATCGAGATCCTCCTTCTGCCGATTAATTAATTTATGTATTTCTGCTCGTAAGTCCGGAGCATTAATTTCTTTTCTGACAGCCTGTTTACCATATTTCAATTAGAAATCTCATTTTCTCAATGCAATCAATTTTTTTTAAATCGACTGATTTTTATTAACGTCGCAAATAAGTTGATTCGTGCATTATGAATATTTTGCAGTGTATAAATAATCATGAATCAATTGTGAGGTATGCAACGTTGAGATTGTAACGAGACACGATTAGACCGCGGATTTTTATGTAAATTCGTAATTTTTTAAAGCTAATTGAACAGCTAAAAACTAAGTAAAAGTTTATTTGATTCACTCAACGTTATTAGAAAATATTGTAACGAATGCGTGCTATATTTTATTTTATACATATATTTATATTATTATATATATAATAAAAATATATTTGTATATTGCTCTTTCTTGCGGTTTTTAATTTTTTACAAACACGCAAGGAAATATTAATAAAGATCAAAATCAATTTAGAAACGTACATGCAAGTTGCAAGATATTTATTCAGAGACAACAGCTGCATCTGAATGATCAATTATTCATTGCTAAACGACGCATGTATATGTAAATTCATATTTTTATGAATGCGCCTGAAGAACTTTGTAGATTCTTTAAGCAGAAATTTATATTATTCATGAAAGCTATAATTTTACATATTTTATACGTTTCGACGTGTTTTATGCGTTTCTATTCATGAAAATTTATGAAACTAATGAATTAAAATTTATTTAAAGCTACCGCACCGTATCATCATATTCGGTAAAATTTATTTCGACGCGATATCGAGTTCACCGCGTTACGTCGCATTAAAACGCTATATTCAACATCAATTACGCGTTTCGTAATTTTTTTAAGAGGAGGAACAGTTCAATTAACTCGAATAATTGCAATTCTCTTGCCGAGTGCGCGGTCTTTGTAATCCCACGAATTTCACCGATGAAACGAACTCGCGACAAATCGTGATTACGCGCGTTGCATAGCGCTAACAACATTTTCCAAATATCCAACAACAACGAAATACTTTCGTTTGTGTACGTGAAAGTTGTAGCTAATCGAACAGTCGAGTCGCAGCGGGAAGCCGGAAAAGCGTGAAAATATTATGCCAACGACTTATCGCGAATCGACCGTGTGTGTGTCACGTATAATTGACGTGATTGATGAACACGAGCGAATGAAAATGGTCCGATTCATCTTGACTATCGGAGAGCAGAATGTTTATCCGCGGCAGCTGCAGGGCGTTCCTGCTTTTAATTTATTCCAAAGGCCGGATAAAATCGCGGGGACGCGATTGCTCCTCTCGCCAGTTCTCCGAATTGTCCTTCGAAATATAACGCGAGCTTTGAAGAAACTTTGCTTCGTCAACGCGTCAAGTCGAGGGTTGAATTGAAATTTGCACGTGTGCGCGTGTTTGTTGGGAACAAAGAGTGAACAGAGTCGAAGATTAAATTTTATATTTCTAGTGAAAATTATTCCTTTTGTTTGTCAAATTTCACTTTGAAAATTGTCTTTATCTAATGCTTTTAGTTAGCTGTTAGGTCCTATCGAGTATCCTAATTGATTTGTTAAATAATTTGTTAGTCAATCGAACGTGCAATTTCATTGTGAAATTGTATACACTGTCACACTCTGTTGATTGTGAATATTCAAAAATTACCAATTGGAATGCTCGACTTGCCCGAAATAGGAATAAAAGAAAGAAATTGACAAACACTTTTCAACAACTTTTCAACGATGTACAAAGAAAATCTGAAACACGCTGTAATTCCTGCAACGCTCGTTAAATTAAAATCTGTGCTGGAGTTTCCCTCCTCCGCTGCAAATCGTAATCATAAAAATCCTCAGCTCGACAGCGTTTACGTAACGCAGTTTGTTAAGCCGACGTGATTTATTTTCGAATCTTGCAAGTTTTTAATTACGTGGAAACAATTGCGTCAAGTTTGTCAATGGCTCGAGAGTAATCGACTCGAGGCTTGGAGAGCCTCGCGGCACAACAGCAGCGGAGAAGCCGAGGGTTTAAATCAAAAGATTTATCGATCTTTCGCGGCACTCGATTCTAATTGAGAAGCAATGTAATAAACCCGATCAAACAAAGCTAATAGAAATGGAAGAGGAAAGAGGGAAAACGATAATTTGCAAAAAGCAGCCTGAATACTTACGACAGAATCTTGCGATCCTTTGAATTAATTCTTGTTTTTCTCTTCTTTTCTTTTCTCTCGATTTTCTCTCCTTTCCATTGGCGATGAATTAACGCTCGTTTGCACGTGGCCTGAGCGTGTGTGCTGCGTTTCATAAAACTAACATTTAAAACCGGGGAATGCATTATTCATTACGTCATTTCTGCAGACAGTATTAGAACGTAACCTTGCGTCGAGCTCCGCTGATGCTTATTTCCACACAGGCACACGCGCGCGCGTACATACATACCCGCACATGCAACATGAGAGCGTGCAGTCCGCTTGGAAAAACTTTAAATAATGGAAAACTATTTTCGAGCATTTGTTAATCGTTTGGTTCAACAGTTGATAATTTTCTACTCTGTACAGTTTCTTAATTATTCTGCTTTTTAATTATTTTACATCCTTTTGACCAGCCAAACGAATTGGAATGAATAGGAATTAAAACTCTTTTTTCTAAGGAAAGAGAAGTTTCAAGTTTCCTTATATTCATGCGTCTGTTACGTTGTATAAAATTGCACGTATTGTATAAATGTATGATAATACAATGTTTGATAATATTTATTAAATATTTTATTGTTTGTTTTTATACGAATTTTAATATGAGTTTTGCAAAAATATTATATCTGGTTATATTGTATTTAGTGATAAATATTATATTATAACGTTCATTATACGCGACAAATATTTTCAACCATGTTTCCGCTCTGATGATCTTTACACGATTCGATTATATTTTATTTGTCTTCAATTGCCTCGCGATTTTATTTTTCAACGAGCAAACTACGACTCGAAGCTGGTTTTTCTCTCAAAGAAAAAAAAAAGTTTCGCGATGCTTTCTTATAAACAATATATATATATATCAGCGCACAACGTTTAAAAAAGCTCCAAATAACAAAGAACAATTTTCAACCATTTTTTTCTTGCACGATTCAAATTTGTGTTTCCCCATTTCGATTACACTTCAATTTTACCCCTCTTTCCAGATAGCCAACGAATAAACTGTAAATCAAAAACTGGTTCTTTTTTCTTTTTTCTTCCTTTTCCTCGAAAGAAGAAAAGTTTCCAAATTTTTTCGACGATGGTCCCTTCTCTGAAGGGAATTTTCCTTTTTTCTTTTTCTTTTTTTTTTTTTAACAAGCGCAAAATGCAATTTTTCCTCGCCACAGTAATTTTTTGCTGTATTTGTTTCAAAAAAAAAAAAAAAAAAAAAAAGAAAAAAAAAAAAAAAAAAAAAAAAAAAAAAAAGAAAGAGAGCAACAAAAAGAAGGAAACATAACCGCTTTTTACTCCGGTTTTGCTCCTCTATTTTAGTTTTAACAATCGCTGGATTACTCTTTCACGTAATCCGCGTAGATAAAACATTGTTTCCTCTGGTAAATTCCTTTTTTAAATCGGGGAATCAAATTGATTCTCTTACGTATATTGAATTAAAGTTGACAACTGCAATAAAATAAAAGAATGCCGCTTTACTTGTAGCATATATATATATATCTCCTGTTGTGTAATTATCCGGTTTCAATTTGAATTTTTAAATTAACAATAAACAAAGAAATCTAAATTCAAGATCAAAACATACGCATGAATACATTAAATTGAATTGAATTAAAACAATTTAAAATATATTCATTTTTGAAACTTGAATTTATCAACTGTCAATGATCGAACTTTGTTATAAATGACGCGCGATACATTCAACGTTAAAAGGATTTCCAATAAAATATGTGAATTTATATTTTGAAATATTCACTTGGCACTATCCTCCCATCCATCCAGACAATTTTTGAGACCGCAACAACCAAAAACACTGTGACAATTTCATTCCAAAAGTTCCTAAATTTTAAACTTTGAATTACTCTGGTAGTTATATTATTGATTCGAATCTATTCGTACGAATAAATTGAATTCGAATTCGTCAGTTGGAAAAGTGTGTCGAGTCGAATGAAAATAATTACTTCGATATATTTTGAAGAAGATGGAAAACGACACCTCAGCTTAACAAAACCATTTGAAACAATTTGAAACGTGCGTTTGAAAAATAATATTTTCCAAAACGACAATTTCGAACAATTTTGCGCTTTCTCGCGCAAAAATACCATCCGGATGAAAAACAACAACCGCGCCCCCCCGCTAAATTCCTTTTTCCAGCGGCGAATCGAATTGATCTTCGACATGATCGACGCAGCCTGAATTAGAGTTAATAATCGCGCAATAAAAGAATGCCATTTTACTCGAACCGTGTATATCTATATCTATCGCGCTGTGTCAGCTATCCGGTTTCAAAAGTCATTTAAAATAATATTTCCAAGGCTGCATCCAATTTGTTGTTCTTACCCGGTGCCCGTGTGTGCAATAATACGGCCGTGATTGTGAGCACGGTGATTCGATTTAACAGTGGCTCTCTCGCGTGCACAGACGTTTATCGATTTAAAATAATAACGAACGCTATGTGTTTTTCCATTTACCAAAGTGCCCATTATATCCCCCGCCATTATCGTGTACATAGTATATATATTATATACATATATATTATATATATATATATATGTACACACGTACACGAACGACATTTTCCGATCTGACAACGCCATTTCTATACATTTCCAATAAATACGATCGACCGTAAAATATTTCGAGTAAAATTCAAAACTGTCCGCTTTTATAAAATTTAAAATTAATATCAAAGTTGAGATTAACAGTAAAAAGAATTATACACGCACACACGTGCATATGTTATTTGTAATTTTATATCAAATTTTCCTTTCTTCAAGTTAAAAAGAAGCAAGCACGTTCCTTTCAAAGATTTCCAGCGATAGCGATTAAATACGATTAAAATGATAAGAAAGAAAGAAATATCTCGATGTTGTAATAAAAGTTGAATCCTTTTTAAAAAGCTGCCGTGCTATTTCTTTCAAGATTACGAGCAAAAATCGTACGATTAAACATTCACAATGGAACACGCTCATTTGTAAAACGAAAGAGAAAAGAAGGAGAAAAAAAAGAAGCAAAGAGAGAGAAAGAGAGAGAGAGAGAAAGAGGAAAGGAAGGAGCTTTCTATTTCAGCTTTATAATTTAACTTGAACCTTCTGAAAACTTGCGTAATATTTCGTTTAAAATCAAAACTAGAAATTAAACTGGAAATTAAGAGAAAATCTAGAATTAAAGTCAGACTTAAAATTAAGACGGGTATTAAAATGAAAATTGAAGCGAAATTTAAAATTGAAATTGAAATTGAAATTACAGTTGAAAATATAGTAAAAACATATATATATATACTAAAAACTGGAAGATGGAAATAAAAATGGAGATAAAGCGAAAATTAAATATTAATGCGAAATAATATAAAATAAACATCGAGAGCAAAGTAAAATGACACAAAATAAATGTGTAAAGATTGGGTGAAAAAAAAAAGAAAAAAGTTAGAATCAAAGTAAGGATTGCAATCAAAATAAAGATAAAAGGTAAAGAGACGAGAATATAAAGTAGATTTATTAAGGAATAATGCCGATAAAAAAAAAAAAACTGTATAAGATTACGGCGGAGAGTACACACACAGACGTGCACATATACACGGTACATGTATTATTGAAATAGCAATTACACGTGCAAGCAGGTTATTTAAATAATTCATAACGCTCATTTATAGAATGATGTTTGCGGAATTATATCCTTTTTTTTTTCTCTCTTTTATCGCGAATTTCACGTTGGCAAATATGTGATACGAGAAAATTATTTATTCGCTGGAGAAGAAGTTACATTCGCTCGCACAACTTTCCCGGACGCGCTGCATATTTAATTAGCTCAGCAATTCGACTAACTAAATACAGTTTTGACTGTTCGTGGCTTTTCCAATTAGTAAATGAGAGTGGAATCTGTTGTTAGTGCAAAAACGAATAATATTAGTTTTCCTTTCTCTCTCTCTCTCTCTCTCTCTCTCTCTCTCTCTCTCTCTCCATACATATACATATTTCGTTGCTATTAATATACACACGTACATCAATTTTATCGTAAATCGATAAATATATTTTTCAAAGATTCCTCGACGAGCTAAATTTAGACCTTCCGAGCTCGAGAAACATTTTAATGTCTTTTTCGATCAGCTCGTTTATTAAAAATTAGAAAGTTTTGTCGACAAACATCTTTCGCTGCACGTATATCGACCTGTTAATATCGCTATTTCAATCGGTATCAGCAGTACTATTTCATATTTGAAAAGAGCAATATTCTCGAATAATTCCACCATTTTTAAAAACTCGCTAGAAAATTGATGAACTCTTTCACAGAACCTAAAATACCTAAATTCCACTGATTTTGTGAAATTTCTTTTGACGTGCGAATTCCAGATAAAATTCGAGTACGAATCCATCACGCGAGGGGAAGAGATTCCAATAATTTTGTGCAAGCTCGTAGCTGTATAACAAGTAGAAAAAAAATCGCGTCGATCAAAGAGTCGCGTTAAATAAAGCTGACGATTGAAAAGAAAATATCAGGGGGGAGAGGGGGAATGTCTGTGAAAACTTTTGAGTTTTTGAAATCGAATTTCCGAATCCGCCACGAGGAGAAACAAAATCCACTTCTTCTTTTTGCTCGGTAGTGCGCGACGTTTTCGAGCTAACCAGCTTGTAAACAGTGAAAATGACGAGCAAAGGGGTGCGCTTAATTGACAATGTCTCGATAGTAGAACAGGCCAACCCCAAAATCCACCCTAACATCCAACGAGGGATTTCGCTCGTGTCCTGCAGACCCCTCGGAGAGCATTTTTACATCTGCCACTCTGCTACTTTAGAAGCTCCTGCCTCTATTAACCTCTCTTCTCTCTATCCTTTAAACCTAGCCCCATTTTGCATATCTCTTTTCTAACATTTTCGCAAACTGCGCGAACACAGACGCGCAAAGCAGCATGCATTTAACCTCTTGCGCTGGAATGACATGACGCCACGCAAGTCGAGAATTTTTTGTCCCAAAATTGCAATATTTTCTCAGCTTTAAGTATATTTAAGCATAACCCAGGCAAAACAAATAATAAATTTATTACCTTTCAATAATTTCTGTCCAGAGATATCATACCGACGAGTTAAAAAAGAAAGCGACGAATTATTGTATACGGTTTGGTCGCTCGTTATGGTCCGCAATCAGTTGCCAGCGCAAGTGGTTAAGCAACAGACCGTTGAAACGAAATGTCATTCAAATTATCTCGAAATAATTACTTTTAAAAATCTGTAATTTGGAATTTGATCTCGGGAAGCGCAAGATAATGGCAGAAGTCATTAATAAAACGTTAATCTTTTTAAATCTTCGCTTTCGTAATATATATTTTGATATTTAAATCGTCGTTTATCAGGAGAGATAATGGCAAAATACCATTAGCAAAATACAATTATCGACATAAATATTAATCCTCGAATCCTCTTGAACGTTGTGTAAATGTAAATTTTCACTCGAACTGTAATTAATCGCGAGAAACAATTGTAAAAAAAAAGAATACCAATTTGATTAGCAAAATACCAATCTTCGAGTAATTTTCAAATTCCTCATATTCTTGCGCAAATTTCTATGATTTATCTTGACAAATAAAATTTATCGATAAAGTCACAACGTAATACAGAGTACGTATCAAATTAACGCGTTAGTTGCATTATATTATATTACGCGCGCTTTTATAACCGGAAGCAAAGGAACGAGTATGATGCTTGGAGAAGACGGGAAATGAATTATAAGTATGGAACTCGGCGGAATTTCAGTGGAACTCAAACGAAAGAGAGAGAGAGAGAGAGAGAGAGAGAGAGAGAGAGAGAGATGAGCAAAAAAATAATGAGAATGCAAATATGTTTTTGAATAAAATCCGGCAAGTATGAAAGCCACGGGAACAACATACAGATCTGCATCTACTGCCTTCTATCTTTTTTTCCCCTCTCCCCCACCCCTGCCCACCGCCCTTCTTCTTTTGCCAGCAAAATTGCGTTAAGCGTTCGTTGTGTAAACGATGTAAGCGTAATACTTCTATAATCGCAAAAAATTCCACGCTACGATATTTTTATAACGCGCGAGCTCGTAAATCTCTCTTTTTATCTCCCTATTTCTATCTCTGTCTCCCGCGACGACCATTTATTTATCCTTCCTTTTTCCCTTCTTTTTTTATTTTTTTCTAATTATCTCGCCGCGCACTATTATCAATCGTGTGTTTTCATTTCGCATTTTCTCAAATAAACACGAAAGCACCATCTTACAACGCAATTTTATCGCGAGACCTTTTTCGATTAATTTGATTGTACTTTGTCAAGAAGATTTCTTTTTTACTAGAAGAATAATATTTGAAGTAGAGGAATTATTTCACGAACCAACAATGTTGGTCGAGCTGAAATATTTATTTATTTCATTATATTTATATTTATTATTTTTTTTTATTTTCACGTTATTTCAGTCTACAGGTACATTCAATGTGTGCAATAGGACATTTAATGAAATTTTAATTTAACCATACCGAACAGGCACGACAGTGCACGCACGAATGCAAAAATTCTACTCTAAAAATATAAATGTTCAATTACATTCCGCTGTGTAATGACAGTAAGATAATAAAATTCCTAAACAATGTCTCTCTTTGTATTCTTAATACACGTGCGTTTCAATCTCGTCGCGCGTATAGAGAATATTCTCAAGCGAAAATTTACATACGCGAAAACGCGACGTGACACGCGAATTCAAAAGGACATAGCATCGGGAGTGCTCTGTGTTCGTTCAAGAAAATTATCGTGTCTCAATTAAATTATCGAGTGCGCATTGCGTTCCACGGCGCAACAAAAATTCGATAACACCGATTACTCGTTTTTTCCCCCTCCCGCGCGTTCCTCTATTAGCAGGGGAAAATAAATCTATATTTTGTTTCGCGAACGTGCCTCGAAAATTCCATAAATTTTTCGAGTCCACGTCATTCATTTTTCGTTTCATGTTCTCGTTCTCTCTTCTCTCTCTCTCTCTCCTCTTTTTCCCAATTTTTGTTTCATCCTCGACCGAATTAATCGGGGCTAAAATATTATCTCGAATAGCGAATAACCCGCTTTTTATTTTAAATTACGCGCGTTACTTCAAAAATTGAAATATTTCATATTCGTATGTTTCTGAGTTTTTAAAATAGTGCTTTGCTCGTAGGCTGAAAATATCCGAGATTCCATCTTGAAATATTCATCGCGTGTTTATTTTAAATCTATCTGAAATATTATTAAAAAGAAGAAGAAGAAGATACAAGTGCGAACATTTTGTTGATTTTAAATCTTCCCTTCGTCTATTTTTATCAATAAAAAACACTTCAAACACACAAAATAAAATACTACAAGATTTAAATATTTCGCTTCATCCTTTTTTCAAAATACAAGATAAATATTATATTATTCTAGCGAAAATTCCATCTCCTGTTTAAAGCACTGTTTTATGGAGAGCGCAAAACATTTGAAAGATACTTCAAACAACGTTCATTTAAAGCTAAATAAATTTTATCTCTCTCAGCTCCTTTATCCTCGCCTTTTCCTCGTAATTATGAATCATTTTACACAAAACTATGCACATGCATGCATTCGCCGATTTGCATAGCAATCGATCACTTTCCTGAATATTTACGGACCCGCCTCATAATGCAATTTAGTTAGAAACAAAAGTGCTAGAAAGTTTGTCCAAAGCTAATTGTAGAGTTCACAGACTCGTCTTTCTTTCTCGTTCTTTTTGTTCTTTTTTCCGTCTTCGTTTTAGTTCGAAACGCCGTGGATGGCTGGCGGATACGATATTTCGTAATTAATATGGCCAGATGGGAAGCCGCGGTGGATGAGGAGGACTCGAGGAATCAAAAGCGAGCTCACAAAAGGAAACGGTCGTTAAAGAAGGGGCCTATTAGCATGTCGTTAGCATAATACAAGGTGAATTTGATTCCGAGTACACGAATGTGCCCCGAACGCTATCACGGCCGTGGTAATCGCGTTATTATAAGACAGATTAATTTTAGTTAAATTGTAGCTTTTGATCGTTGTCGTTGGAAATAATCGCTCGGATTCCGATGCGATACGCGAGGCTAACTCCGAGGATAATTTTCGTCGCCATTGTCGCATAACGCGTTATTTCTGTTATTTGCATTGTACGTTAAATTAATTAACGTTGAAACAAAAAAGACCAAGGAGAAAATGAAAAAAAAGAATATCCCAGAGAAGTTTTAATTATGGACGCGCAAATGGAGTTGAAACGATACACGAAACCGGGCCAAAGATAATACATCGTTCGTACATTGCATTAAATTAACTTTATTGAAACGAAAAACAAGAGAAACTCTTGCAGTGTAATAAAATTTAAATAATAGACCGAGCCTAGGATAATACACCGTTTGCACACCGTATTAAATTAATTTCGTTGAAATAAACACACAGGGGGGGGGGAAATTTTTCAAACTGCCTTGAGGAATTCAAATAAGAATTCCCTGCAATTGCACAACATTTGCGTTATCGTTGTTTAGTTAGGGGCTTGAGGGAGTTTCGAAAGTCGCTGTGGGACTTGTTAAAATTGTTTTACACAGTAATAAAAACTACGAGGCGAGATCACAAATCAGTCGAGTGAGATAAATCAACGAAGTGATAAATCGCAAAATATACTGTAATAAAAAGTTACGCTAAATCATACCAAAATTATACCGAAGAGCATCGACTAAATTCAAACTTCGAAAGAACGAAATATCGCACGAATGGCAACTTATCGTCGTCGCTTTTGTACGAAAAATTACGAGGCTGTATTATTTCGTAGCTCTCCTTAAAAGTCACCTCGCCCTGATTATATGTTCAATTAATGCCGTGCTTTATATATTTTAAACTTAGAAGGCAAAAGATTGCTTATTATCTTATCTGGGGCAATTAACTCGAATAAAAGATTACGCTCGAGTAATTCGCGCTCTCGGCTTCTATCGCGAAACGAGATTAACTTTTCTACGTACTTCTTCTTCTCTCTGCCGTGAGATTTTCTATTTTACCATTTTACTTTTGAATCGCGCTTACGTATCTCTTTGCAGCCTCTGTGTTTCTCACACACACGCACACACACACACACAGCAAGTATCTATCTGACTGGTTGCTTTCGCAATATAAAGTCACATTGTAACAAACGCGGTTGATTTATCGGCTTAAAATATTACTTTCTATTTTCACAGCGCGTATAACTATTCACGCTGCCCCCCTCCCGCCGATATCACCCGTGAATCGAGATTGCTTCCCTCTAATTTATATTACATTTCCATTAAATGACGAGAGCGACCGAATAAGCAATCCGTCTGATTCACTGTGTACGCGCGCGTGTGTTTGCACGTGTGTGTGTGTGTGTGTGTGTGTGCTCGAAAACGTTACTTTCTATCTTCCGTGATTGCGAGTACACATGTAGTGCAAGTGCTTATCTACTTCCGACACACCGTGTGTCTACGAGTTGAAGATCACAGGGGAAAGGTATGACGAGATACAGTTTTTGTTCGTTCTCCCGCTTTTATCTCAATCGGCGGATAATGTATTGTCGCGATTAAATATTCATGGGACTAATCAGTCTGACGAACACACGGAACAGCTAGAATGAAAATCTGTCTTGTCTTGAATATACACATATCGTATATCGATCTATTGCATCGCTGTGTTACGTTCCTTTCAACATTTTTAACACGTTCGTCGCCACGTCACCCAGATATGGTCTCCTTGGTCAAGTTGTAGGATGTTTGATTGGATTTCTGAATAGGAATTTAATGGAATAAGCACTGGCAAATGTAAAATATACAAAATAAAAATAAAAAATTTACACAGTATATTATACTTTATATTAATTTATATTTAAAATAAAATGAAACATTACATTATGTTCTATGATGTTTGTTAAAACAGTTCAAACACATTTCTGGTAGCTTTGGACAATTTTTTCAAATATGTTGTAGTTTCTTTTACATTTTTTCTCGCTTGCTGTCGTTCGAGAATCTGTCTCTTCTTTTGATAACATAGAACGCACATTCTTCTAATGGGCTTGTCCTGCTTATTCTTACGAACTTCTAAATGGTGAGACACTTTTTTCGTTTTCCTTCTTTCATTGTCGGGCCTAGTATTTTCCGAGTACAGCAATTCTCTAACTAGAAGTTCCCATGTCTCAGTTTCTAGGAGGCTCATCACCTTTTCATCCAAAAATAATGAAAGAACTTCACCTGGGCTAATGTTGGAAGGCAATTCCATCAGAAGCCCACTTTTTCCGGTGAATGTGAATGATTGTTGCTTGCTGGCGAACTCGTTCCACTGGATATTGTCCAAAGAATCACCATCATTGTTCAATTCCTCCTCTTCTGCTATAGCAAGTTTTTCCAACATCTCCTCAAGGTCTTCACTTGCATATTATGATTCCTCGTCATCCGACTCTGAATTTGATGAAATCCTATTTAGAATCCTTCTTGTAAAACTCACTACTTCTTCATCACTACTCTCCTCACTTTCAATTTTATTTTCACACCGTGCAACGAACATTTTGAGGATAAAAAAATCACTGATGTGCTTGTCAGACAATGTATGCTTTTTGACTGAATGAAGGTTCTGGGATAAATGCAGCGAGATCCCTCGCAGTCCTCTTTTCCAAGAGATTATTGCTTTCCCCATTTCGTTTCTAAATGTTTTGCTTTATAATGACACGAAGGTTCGAAAACTTTCGGTCACAGACCACGCAAGTGCTGCCTACTCGAATTTCATCGTTGCTATTCTAGCTGATCGCTCTGTTTGCGTTCTGGCGCTCTGGCGCTCTGCCTTCGAAATTTGGGCCCGGCAGGAAATTCATCCAATTCACGCTGAGCGACGAACGTGTTAATTCTAAACGATTAATAAAATCCATATTAGACTGACGTAACTAGTAAATTTGTTTTATTTCAGTCGATTTTATTTTTCAATATGACAAATGAGAATACCAATCATCCCTGAAATATTGCAAATTCATTATCTTACTTGAAAGATTATTCTCTTCTTTCGTAACTATTTCAATTCTTGTATTTTTCTCGCGTGGTCTTCGCACAAAAGAAGGAGCAAAACATGTATCTTCTCGTGTCTTTCTCTCTAAAAAAAAATACTCTCGACACATGAGCCATTCAAAAGTCGCACTGATTCACTCCGTAAATCAAAAAGTAAGTAAATGCCACAATGCTGTAAACTTTTTTTAGATTTACCTTCCAACTTACCATTATCGCTCCCACGACGAACGAATTTATAAAAGGAAATCATTTGCGTTTTAAAAAATCGAATATCGAACGTGCACTTTATATAATCCAAGAAATTAATAAATCATTCGCTCCTCTTACGTGTAACGTGAAACTTTGAAAAAATCAATCATTGGAATTGAATTTATAATTGGAACAAATCATTTGATCACGTAATCTCTATTTAAAAGATTATAAATTATATTAAATTATACTTTTATAAATTTATATATTTATACATAAATATAAATATAATTATAACTTGCTGAATATTGACAATCCTCTAGAAACAGATCAAGATGGGATCAAACTTACGGAAGTAATTGAGTATTAATCATCTACTTATATGTATATATAGTGAAACTTGAATTTATAGAGAGACTCAAAGACCTGAATGTTGATCATCCACTTTTACAACAAGACTGTAATAGGGAATCGGAAAAGACTGGAAGTTCTGAACAAATAGAACTGAATACAGCAGAGCTGATCGTCTACTTATATAATAAATGCAAGAAATCGCTAAAAAGTTGCAAAAAAGTCCAACACGATTCTTGAGAACGACTTGCGCAACGAGATTATCTACTCCCCGTAATAAAATAAAAAAAAAAAAAAAAAATCGGGACTTGAATTCATAATATACGCCAAGAGATCTGAGTCACAAATTGATTATGATCTACCACTCTGATAAAGTTACGCAATTACTAAAAACTGAGGTCGAACTTCTAGAAACGTCTGAAACAAAAACTCTAAAACAAAACAAAAAAAAAAAAACAAAGAAAAAAAAACAGTAAACCGAAATAAAAACAGTCGCTAAATACCGAAGAGAAGTCGATCAATTCAACTTGCAAAGGCTCACACAGAGCGTGAGGGGGGAAAACGAGCAGACACTCACCTCTCCGTGTGTGTCCCTTCGTCCATCCGGGGTGTTCTCCGGCAAGAAGTACAGCCGCAGAGAGGCCAGGGGCTGGTTCGGGCCCCGGCTGTCCATCCACAGCAGCTGAAGTTCGCCGATGCTGACGAGGTCGGCATCGCTCCACAGTTTCGTCAGGAAGAAGCTCCCAAGACGAAGTACACGACCGTTTCCTATTCGAACTGCTTTGTAGAACGTGTACGGACCGTGGCTGAAGCAAGCACCGCCCAATAACTGCAACAGAAATTCGCCGTTTTGCGTTAAGAGGTGCCTTCGTGGTGAATTACGCCGTAATTTCTAGGTACGTAGGTTCAAAGACGCGATAGATTGTCTCCTTCGCGAACATACGAGCTCGAAATTTACCGCGTGGCACGAACGACCGACTGAAATTTTCTTTCGCGGCGCGCAGTTTCGGCGACCTCTCCCTTCCGGGAACTCACGAGCTCGAATGTGTTTACGAAGTGATTACGTCTGACGGCAAGTGTTAGAAAAACTTTCGAGAGGAGATTTGGGAGAGAGGTGAGGAAAGTTTTGGTGTTTGAATGAGAGGTGACTGGTAAATAGTGTTTTTGCCGATTTCCGACGAACAAAAACGTACAGGATAAACGCAAATACAATACTCGTTATACATAAATGGGACAAATGAGAATTGACAAAACGACACGTACAATACTCGTATATATCAATATAAATTAATTAAATATCTATTATAATACTCGATGTACAATAAACTAATAGGTTTCGCTCGATGTAATGTAAACCAAATATAATTGTGTTCGTGCTTGTTTTCTAAATTTTATTCCGCTTGTTAAATCGTACTCGGAAGAACATGAATTTTTGATTGGAAAAACGTGTACATATAATCGTAATTATAATTATAAAAATATATATACATATATTATACATAATATTTACCATATCACGCGTGGTTGTGTCAATCCATTTTTCATGGGCCAGTCTGTGTCAGTCTGACACTTAAATTAAATAGAAGAAATTATTTTCGAAATTTAATTGAATCTGGTTTTAATCTTCTGCGAAGTCTAATAAGCAAGAATACGGCTGGCAGTGAAACGAAACATTGGAGTGGTTTTAAGGCTGTGGTGTCGAGTATGCTTATTTGTAAGCCGTCAGTTCAGTTTTATGGATGTTCGTCAAGTGAAACAAGTCGTTAGATGACTCATATTCCACGCCAGCGGCCCTCATTTGTAACAATGTGCTCCTTTAAAAAAGCACATGCTTTAGAAAACATCTTTCTTGGTATACGTGAATACCACCGTTTTATTCTCTCCAGGAAGTTGAAAATCATTCTCAGTTCTTTTGATATAGCGAAACGACCAAATCCTAGTTTGGAAATTTCATAAATTACCATTGCTTTTCTTTTTCATCGAAGTATTTTATAAATCTAAAATTTAAGAGAATTTTCTTCGCAAAAACTTTACGGACTCACACTTGCAAGTTAATTTTTCACAATAAATAATTTTGGAATCATTCGGAACAGCTCGAATGATTTTGAAATTTTTAAGATTCTACGAATTTGCACCGTTAGAGATTCAAATCGCCCTTTGTAAACTGCACGAGTAAACTCTTTATTTATCTTTTTTGTATAAATGTCGTAAACTTTGTGTATGTATATATAATATATATATATAACAATCTTTGTATATAAACGTTATAAACCTCTCGCCGTTCGTTGCAGTTCAATTTCTCCGGCTTACAATTTTCAAATGACTTTCCGCCATTAGTTTTTCGTCGTTGAAGATCCCTTTCAAATAAATTCGCAACACTCCAATTACCATGGCTAATTGCGAAATTTTAACTTCAATCGGTTGACGTTCATTAATAAACCTTGAGCTCATTTACGAGACTGAATAGAAAACGATATAGCGTGTTTAAACTCGGATAACGTGGAAACTAATGAAGGTAAAGTAATAAATTTTCCAAGGAAGATTCAAAATGGCTTCTCGTACAGTCCGTGACACGAATATCGCTGCTCTCTCGGAGAGCAGCGCGCGGAAGCACTTCTCGGTTCGCTCGGTTTGAAAATGAAATCCTCTCCGAAACGAATACACCTCGAAAATACAATCCTTACTTTTGGAACGAATATAGATGAAAACCTTGAAAATAAAAATCCTTTCTAAAACAATACAGGCATGTGCCTCGAAAATACATCGGCTGGTGAACCTTTATATAAATTTCATGTCGCTTTTGGAAGAGTATGGATTATCAATACGATCTCTCCTCTCTCTCTCTCGTCTGTCGTATCGGTTATTTATACATGTGACATTTAAAAATGAGCTTCTAAAAAAGAAAAGTCATACTCCGATAAGAACTGATTACTTTATCGAACAAATCGCAAACACATGTCGACTAAAATGTTACGAACGATTTCAATGACTGTATCGCTCACTTACGTGCCAGGTTATCTTTTATTAAATGTTACATTTAACGATAATGTATTAGGTATATTTGTCACCTGATAAAATTTTAATTTCGTTTGATAAAAAAAAGAAGAAGAAGTGTCTATCAAAAAATATAAATATCGTTCTTCGAAACTTTCTTTTCTTAACATTTAAGGTTTTTCTTAAAAAAAAAAAAAAAAAAAAAAATCGTTTGAATTTTTAACGAAAAACATTCGACGAATCAAACATTTTATTCCTTGTCGTGTTTTACGACGATCGACATAAATCGCGTCGAGTGGATGACGTAATAGTTTCAATTATATCTCCCCGTTTTATCTAATCTCGCTGACACGATGAATTTCCATTTGATTCATTAGTATTTATTATTTTCTGTATTTATCTTTCCATAATCGAAATTTCATGTACTTGCGAGGCGGAAGGATTATTAATTACAATATGCAGATCGTTCAATATTCCGTATTGACTTTCAATTAATTAATTTAATATCGTATCGATGAAATAACGAAACAATAGTGAGCAAATAAAATGAACTTATCAAAATGTGAAGGCATTATGCGAATATGCAATATTCCTAAATTACACGATAACAGTTACAGAATAAAGGTTATTACCGTCGATATTAAAGTTGTATTAAATCGCAGAAAAATCGACAGTGACGCGATCCAAGATTTTCGTTCGCGCAATTTCCAAACTCTTCCAAACGACAAAGCGCGAAGGAGAATTTGAAGTGAACGTCACCTTGAAAATTCGAAATTTTCGTTTCATCCTTTGAAAAAGGAAAAAGAAGAGGAAGAAAAAACAAATCGTCGCTGTTATCAGACGACGAGGGAAGAGAGAGAGTTTTATTATTTCAAGGGAAAGGCGGAGGTGGAAGGGAAAAAGAGAAGAACGAAGAAATTCGATAAACGAAGAATGCACGACGCACGTACAGTCCTGTGCATAACTCTCGATGAGCTTCCTGCGCGAGCAGCAAAGCGAGCAACGACTTCGCATTCGTGTCTTTTATGCCTCCTCCCTCCCCCACCTTCCGATCTCGCTCTCTCTCCCTTCCTCTCTGTTCCCCTCCCACTCGCTCGCGAGCGCGAGTTCAGTTCTTTCCTTCGCCCTCTCCCCCGCCCCTTTTTCTTTTTACCAAGATTCAACCGTCAACGTGCGTGATTAACGAAGCACGCGAGGGCAGCGATGCGGTTCCGTGCAATCCCGAATGCAGGAGTGGACGGCGCGCACCGCGCGCATCAATTACGCGGGATCGGCGCCCGAAAAGTGAATTTTTCGCGCTACCTGTACCTCGCGCGAGCACTGCCCCCAAGGTGATTAAACGAAATTAACCGTTAATTGCTAATTACACGTGTATCAGGTAATTTCGAAGATATCCGACACAGACTTGCTCGCGGAGAGTAAGCACGTTACGTACGTACGTACGTATCAAGCTGGTGTACGTGAAATGAAGTACGTAGGTTTGACACTCTTAGGTTCGCGTTGAGAAAATTTGTCAATGAGAAGACGAGAATTCACTGCCGTGATAATTGCTGAAAGTATAAATTTATTTTTTCGTTTCATCCTTTCAAAGAGACGTGTAATGATTTTTGAATCTTGGAGTTGATAGTTCTTGACGAAACAGTGAAATAATATGGCGAATGGACAGGTCGTCACAAAAATTAATGAAATTACGTCCATCATCTGAAAATAATATACAATTGAATGCTAGTCGAGGACCTTTATATACGTTTCTCAAGCTTCGAACTAAAACAAATTCAAATCAAATTCCTCATCTTGATTCAAATATTAAATGCAGAAGTTAATTCGATGGAACTTTTGCGTTAAATTTGAAAGTTCAAAGTACTTGAATAATTATTAAATAATTAAAACTCCTCTTAAAAAAGCAAAAAAAAAGAAAAAGCTTGTTCTGTAACATCGAACGAACCAATTTCCAACTAATAAATAAACGGCAAATTTATTTTTAAAAAAAGGCACCGAATCAGTTTTTACGCTTATTTACTGCTAATTTAAGTAACCCTATCCTGCACAATAATTCATATCTCCTGTGTCAAAATTTCTCCATATATATATATATATATACATCTTCGTAACTCCTTTATGGCGCACGTTAGACGATAAAAAATCTCATCCATACCCCGTCACCGATCTGTCTTTCACTAAAAGTGAACTGAAAAGCTTTTACGGGAATGACCTTTTTTGAAAAATCGGGGAGGGGGCGTTTTCTCTATCTCCCGGGCGGAAGTTTTCCTAAATTTGATATTTCATTTGGCTAAGTACGTTTCCTTGCTCGTAACGCGCTACTTCAATTATACCGTAGTATCGTTTAATTAAATTATACGAGAAATTTGAGCATTCCGTTCACGTATGACGTAGGAACAGGACAGTGGAGGGGGGAGGAAAATACAGCGAAGCGAGCGAAACCTGGTTAAAAAGTTCTGGGTCCGTAAGGCGCATTTCTGAAATACGTTTCACGGTGGAAAATTAAATTGCGCTCGGCAATGGATAAGATTAGATGTACGTTTAATTTATATTGGTCGTGCATGCATGTATGTACACACATAACTTGCACATACAATGCGCGTATGATATGTGCTTTTTCACGAAGTGGTTTTCAGCCACGTGCGCACAAAGCTACAAAGCATCCTTTTGCGTTTAACGGCATTTGCATTCCGGGATTCCGTGTGCATATCTCTTTGATTGATATCGCGATAATACGAAAATCATTTCAGCTGGCGGAGAAGCGAATGAATCTCGTTGCCCCGAGTCGCATTTTTCACCGGAGGCCTTTTCGTGTGTTTGCTCGCCGCGCGCTTTTTCACGCGCTAACGGGAATCCTTGAATCCTTGTATGTTATTACAATTATCTAACAGTGTCTCGGTCACGATAGATGGAACGTTGGAGTTGCATATCGACGTTTATTTTGATGCGAAAGCGTCGTAAACAGTATCGTTGAGTCATAAATAACTAGTAACTTATATCGGATCATTAAAATTCTGGTTACGTAATTTGACTTTGTATTTTATATTTCCTGCGACTGGAGATTGGCAATAAAATCCAATTGAACAGGAAATCCCAAAACTAAAAACTTTAAGACGTGGTTAAGAATTAATCGAACGTATCATTGTAATTTTCTTTAAATATCTAAATAAAATAATGTTAGTAATTTAATTTTTTAATACCTCAGAGCAAAATATCTTTCTTCCTAAATAAAATAATATTAATAATCCAAAAGGATGTTAATAATTTAATTAATAATATTTAATTTCTTTGACTTGCATAACTAAAATAACATTAACAATCCACACTTTACAACTAATTTCTTTCAATACCTGAAGCAAATATCTTTCGAAATATATCTTCCAAATGCAATCGCTATAATTTTCTTTCCAACGATTCAAATACCTAAAGCAAAATACCTTTCGCTCGTCGAAAGTCGAGGGTGGGGCGAATTCGACAACAATTTCACAACGGAATTTCGTTCTCAATTTTTATAACGAGAAGCGAAATATTCACTAGTTGCAGTATGCAGCCGTTAGTTAATACGAATTGAAGCATCTCCGCGTATCGAATTGCAAATGCGATGTCCCGGGCTTTCACGGCAATGAAAAAGATTGCCATCGTAATTCAGAATATCCAATAGCAGCCGAGTGAAAAAGAAAAATGCGGCGCCCCCCTCCCCCGTACAACTTGGACTCGATAGACGCGTCGACTTTCCAGCCAGATCTTGCCCGCTGCTTCCTATGCTTTATTTACACGCTCGATTTCAAATCGAACGGATTTTCGGTGTCAAACCGACATAGGGGGATCATACGACTTATATCTCTCTATCTTGTCGACCATTTTTATCACTGAATGTGATTTTAGCGAGGGTAATCCAGAAAATCGAGCACCTCTTCAGGTGCAACGCTGATGCAACGAAAATTAGCGATTGGTTGATTTGGGTCGCGTGATTCGAGAGGGGGCGTGGGGTAGACCTCGAGTTGGAATGGCGTTGTCTGGCACTGAGCGATCGCGCCTGTAACTTGTTTTGTATCGATTCCAATGTTTGCGTATCAATAAAATTTTATGGCAAAAAAGTCGTCTTCATTTCTGGGCCTTTCAGTGTGATGAATCATACTGGGGTACAAGTCGTGCAGTTTTTTTTTTCCGATTTATCGTTTTGATAGAAAAAAAAATCCATTTATCAGCAAACTACAGATATTTAGGGAAATTGATTGACTTTTATAAATATAATTTAAGAAGTAATTTAAATATTACACAACGTGTTATAAATTGTCATATATCAAATAATTTATCACTGTTAAATTAACGTGCTTATTTGTGCTTGATCACAATTTTATATTCCCAATAAATATTTCGCAATTTCCACGTGTCTCTTTTAAATTGATTTTAAATTTCATCAACGTAATCGTGACAATCACGTTACATCTGAAAATGATTTGTAAAACATAAATGTTTCTCTTTCTGTTAAATGATCAAAGTTCACAACTGTACAGCTATGTACTCCGTTCAAACGTAGAATAGAAGAGAATAGTATTTAATTGCGATTCACAATGCGTGTATACACAGTAATGTTAGAAGCGGCTGTGTAAAAATACACAATTACTTCGTTAACTCTCTCTAATGCTTCAATAGCACGGCTATTTTCTGCGATTGCATCGAGTTTAATTGCCCGGTAAATTAACCTAATAATAATCTGTCCTTCTGATATATTCTATTTCTTCGAACTAAACATATTTTCATTCAAACGCAATAATGGATGAGAATAGTAATTATTGTTTAATACAATGTTTGTTCGATATTAGTGAGTCTAGTAATAATCTATTTTTTAGATATATTTCTACATATTTCCTTGAACTGAATACATGCACGATTCCTTTCTATTTTAGATACGCATCTAAAATAGAATCGTCATTGCATGTAATATTAGTTAAATATTAAGTTGTATTGAATATCAGGCTTCAAACATTACGTTCTTACAATTCCAAGTTCTCAATGATCTTTCATACAAGATACAGTAATTAAATACCTAAATCATTAGGTTAAGCATCAATCAAATTATTCTCTTGTTAATAATAAAATCATTAGGTTAACAAATTTTAATATATATATTTTTACCTTTCTACAGAGTATGTCCATCGTGAATTGAATTCAAAAATTATTTCACATATACAGACGCATTGATTCTAGTAATCGCTAAAAACATCGATAGAATCCCGAAAATAATACATTTCGAACACAATGCGTATAACCAAATACAAAGATAGACATTTATTAAACAATTTTCCATTTATTTCATTCGTCCAAATACCAGCCTGAAAATCATTCGAGTCCCAAGTTAGCAACGACTATGAAAAAAAAAAAAAAAAAAAAAAAAAAACGAACCTATGGAGCGAGGAAGAGAAGGGGGAAAAATGCATTAGAATCAATCAATTACAGGGAATAAAAAACGATCAGGCACGATACGAGGGGCATATTCTCGCTGTCAATCGAGCAGTCAGTTACATAATTGAATCAATAAACGCGGAACGATAGCCATTGGATGAGCGCCACTGCCATAACTATTTCCAATGTTTTAAGGGTACAGTCGCCGGCAAGAGTTTCTCGTCGATCAAGACACAGGCCTCCGGCTCCGGCCACCAATGGTATTTATAGCGTTAATCTCGTTTCTCCGCTACAGCTGCATCGGCCACTGCGAACCCCCAACGCCATTGATATCGCAATTGCATCTACCGGCCCTTCTTTTTTTTCCCTCCTTTCCCTCTTTTTCTCTCTCTCTCTCTCTCTCTCTTCTCCTCTTCCCCTCCATCCCTCCCACTCCACCGTCGTCGACTCTTCTCCCTCTTACCTTTTCCGCCACCCCTAGCCCGCGCGCGCCAGTTTAAAAACGTTCTATACGTGTCCCGCGTAGTCACTTGGTTGCCTGTGCATGGATTTTCGTGGCGCGTTTCTGCCTTCATTATTTACCCGCACACACACTCCAATTACCATCGCCGCGCGTACCGGCCCTGCCAAATATTTTCTCCACCGGCATCGAGAACGACAGGCGCATGTATTATTCAGCGTCCGTTGTCGATGCCTCGTTCGAGCACATTTTATCCGTGTACACACACGGAACGTTACGATCGGTTTATTATTTATGCTCGTTGTCAGTCATGACCAGTGGCGCTCAACGTGTTAATTCGCTCTACGATTTTAGCGAGGAGAAAAAATAGGAGATGCACAAGGTGGGTTGTACCTTGTTTTTGGCGCACAATTTCGGTCGCTCCTTTTTTTTTTGTGAAAACGGCAAACACGACAATAGTTCTTTTTTTAGCAGTAGTGGCCGATGATTCGCTTTACTGGTCCCAGTTTCGTAATTGAAAGTATAACTAGTTTGCGAATAGATTGTGGACATTTACATACATATTTATACGTGGATTTTTATGAATGCGTTTTTCGTCTAAAAAATGAAACGCGGATTGGAAATTGTTTCGCCTATCAAATATCGCAGCGCGCGCTACATTTCCGACATTTTATATATTTTCGTATCCTCTGTCTCCTCATAAATGCATATAAAACCCACAGTCAATTCATAAGTTATGCGTGCGTTAAATTTATGTACGATTTATGATACTTTATTTGAGCATGCAGGCTAGCTCGCCAAGGTATTTGAAAACCTTTCAAGGTTTTAAAGTTGTATTAGCGTTATAACGAGCGTGCTGCGGATTTTTATGCATTTAAGGGAAACTGGATCGTACAAAAATACGCTCGATGCATGCAATATGCAAAAATACATAAAATATTCAAGGCAGTGTATTATAATCTACACCAGATAAAATAAATTTTCGTATGAGTTTCCATTTATATTGTCATGTATATTTCATGTATACGTGTGTTTATCGTGCTCGTACGTTTCATGTATATTTATCTCTATAACAATGCACGATTATAACGATAAAATTTCAAATCGAAAAGATCAAGTCTTCGGGGAAGCACTTGAAAAGAGAAAATCAGCGGTGATTATTTCAACGTTATGAACGCGCTGTAATAATTAATATAATTAATTAGCCTTAATTAATTTAATATCAAATATAACGTCAGATATAATGATCGCGGGTTCATTCTGTTGCGCGAGCTTCGTGAAAAAAAATACAATAATCGTTATGAATAATATTTGCTGCAGAGCAGATATTTGATGGATTTCACAAAAGAATTTCAATCTCGAATAATACAATGGCACACATGCGCCATGCAATGCAGCATAATGGAAGCAAAGCTGAAAGCGGCTA
>KQ435753.1:232968-249200 GCA_001276565.1 Melipona quadrifasciata | reverse complement strand
TGATTTCAATTTCAATAATTTTATTGAAAATATTTTATCTCGATCTGCCCAAAAATTGCACGTTGGGGGAACCTCTGAGAATTCACACCAATTAAGAAAGGGGGGGAATAAAAAAACGTTCTACACGCCGAAAGTTTTCAATTTCGCGCAGCTATCTCCGTTCCTCATATTGTTTACCCCGCATTTTCGGAAAATTAAAGGCACAGCGGCGAAATTCGCGGAACGTGAACTTTTTCCCCAGCGAAAAAGTTGCGAGAAAACTTTCGCGAAAAAAGTTTTCCGCTGAAAACGGCGAGCGAGATATCCTCGGCGCAAAGAATAGTTAAAATCCTCGCACGCATCTGGCTCGACCGTTTCCGATGAATTTACACGCCGCGATGAACACGAGCGTTTATTTATTTATCAGCGGGCGCGACCAGTTAAAATATAAACGCGAAGTTTGTTTAATTCCCGGCGTTTCGAGTTAAAAGTTGCCGGGGGAATGGAAAAAAGGAAGAAAACCGGTTGGAAAGTAACGAGCTTTGGCATCGGAGTTGCGTCTTTCTTTCGTTCTAACAGACCGCTGCTGCGAATCTCACGGAACAGGATTTCGAATATTATGTTATACTCCGATTCGAGAAGTATTCGAGTTTTATTTGAAGCATCGGCAAATCGTCGGGCAAAAAACTATCGCAGCTAATTTAATTCGCTGAATCGGACATTTCCATGCAAACTGATATTTCCACCTATCGCGATTAGAAAAACGAAAACGCGGAGGGAAGTTTATTTCGTAAAGGACGCCACGCTTTATACTCGCGCGAGGAAACATTGTAGCTAATTTAGTCGCTAAAATATTTGCCAACATTGCTGAACGTTCCGCGTACGTAGGAACTTCTATTTACGTAATTAGGAAAAAAAAGGAAACGCGGAGGGAAATATTTGTTTCATAAAAGGATACTGCACTCCGCTTCCACGCGGAGAAAACCTCCGAAGAGATATTGTGACTTGTTTAATCGCCAAAGTATTAACTAGCTGCGGATATTTATGCAAATTTTACCCAAGTAATATTCCGTGTATATTAATTAGAAAAACGAAACGCGAGGCGTGAAAGCGCACTTCATTTTCACGCCTTATCTTGAAAAATTGCTCGCATTTCAATTAACGAATCCCTTCTTTGATTCCTGGTCTTTGATTTCTCGCAAATAATCGTACGTTCCAAGAGAAATATAACTAATGCAATATTCAATATGAAATATATTTAGAAATTTATAAATACTTGCCAACAATAACGTTTCGCTCGTCCAATTTTTTCGGATTTTCGTTCAGTTCTGAAGAAACGCGAAACAGTTCTGTGAAACGGCAAGCACGACGCGATAATTGCAATTATAATTTTCAATGACAATTAAAAATAATGATTCCGTAGTTAGTTCCTCCTGACAAATAATTGGACATTCAAATTCATTTGCTCATTTCTGAAAATGACCGTTGTGCATTAACAGCTCAAGACAACGATATATCACAATGATACGTCGATGAATAACGCACAACGTACCGCGAAGTAATCTCTTCGTGGAAATTGAAATTGCCCCGATAAAACGAAATAAAGTAGAACGAGCGTATAAAAATTGAAACGAGCGTGCATAGAGGTCTTACGACTTTGTTTATCAGATGAAAGATAGTCTCGGCTGCAAGAAGATACTTATCCAATTATATCTAATTAATTACGATCGTTTTCACTCGCTCTCATTTCAGCGATGATAAATCAAACACGGAGAAAAACGTACAGAGTCTGCGAACGTGACAACTCGCGAGCTGGCTCCGGGCATTATTTGAAAAATGATTATTTAAGTGACACACGATCCTTTTTGACTCGACGTTATCTCGAAACGATCTCCCGTTGCACACGCAAGTGACTTTTCCTTGAAATTATCTCACTCTTTAATTCACTCGAGTCGAACAATATTTTTCATTTCACTTTGTTCGTACAAATAGTTTCCGTTTCCTGCAACAGGATCGTTCCGATTATTGTCACTTTTGACTTTGATACAAAATCAAACGAAATTTGCCCGAAATTCTGGAGTGGATCAGCCTGTTCAAAATGATCGTTGCGCGCGTTTGTCCAAAGGCAGAAGCACGTCGCGAACGGGCAAAGTTGCTTTCTAACCGGGTCAAGCAGACAATAAGTGACTGACGATAAGTTTCGTTTAATAACCGGACAACAGAGAGAGATTCAGTCTCTTTCTTCTTCTCGAAAAACTTCCTGGATCATCGAGCAAACCTCTACACGCGACCGCTATCCATAACTGCTTTCTCAGCTCGATAAATTTGCCAACTCGCGCCGAGACTCGCTGTCGTTCAACGAAATATATCGCGGAAATTCGATTATCCCGGTGTCTCTCCCGACTCTAGACGTACGTACATTGTTTCGTCTCGGGTTTGCTGAATGAAAATAGCAAGAGCACGCGTGTGTTGCCTCAGCTCCGCCAGAGGCTCCCATTGTTTTCTCGATTAAGTTTTCTCATGTCACGTGCTTTTACTTCTCTCCCTAGGCTGTCCGGTTCTTTCGCGTTAATCTCGCGCAACTCGAGAGAGCCATTGATCGAAATTTCTACTTCTTCCTCTGTTTCGACGCACGGCCGTTTGTTAGCGATGCTTTCATCACCCGTTGGAGAAAAATTAAGACTGGAAAAAATGTGCGAAATGCATTTCGCCCAGCGTGGAAAAGTTCATAACACGTTCGAATGGTAGTTTCGCGATCGTTATTGGCGGAAAGCAATTTCGAATTCGCTCTCGCTCGGCGTACCTCCAAGTAAGAGGGAAGCGTAATTCCGGAGGGAAATGTAATTTAGCTCGAAAAATGTCTTGAAAACGAAATTACGCGAGAAACGGCGAAACCTTTGATTTTTATCGGCGATGAAAAGGACCGTGCGGTAATAAAATTAACTTCAAACTTCGAGCGACGGAAAGAAAGGAAACTCGAACGCGTGAAATTCTCACTTCTTCGACTTCTCGTCGATCTTCGCGCTGGACATCCGATTGCAACGTATTAAGACGTATCGTCGAACCATAGCCAGTATACGCACGCTCTAGCGTTCACGCTCTTGCGAAACATACTGTATATGTACATATATTCGACGCGCTTCTTTCACTTTCACGCTCGACAAAAGAGATCGATATTTACACGTATCAATTTATCATCGTACCCCTGTAGAACAGAATAAAAAGACAAACATTTACTCTCGAGGGTGTATCCTGACTTCGCGTTCGTACTCCACGTGCGCCCGGCTATCTTATCTTCCCTCGTCCGTAACCAACCATTCAAACATTCGGATCTAATACTGTTGTCTCCGCGATGCAACGCTCTCTGTCGATTTCCGTTTTAATGGAAAGGATAAAAATTCTAACAACCCGCGATCACCGGAACAGGCCGACGATACAGCGGCAATAAAGAGCAATCGACAGTGGCACCGCTTTCCCATCGATTGCTTATGTAATCGAGACCGTCCCGACACAACGAAAAACAGTGTACAACCCGCTTTTTCCAACTCCAATCACGTCTATCACACGTTCGAATATGTTATTCGACCCGTGTCCACTCGCATTCCCGCCCCAACTTCTTCCTCGCGCAATCAATTTCGATCGATCAACAACTCTGCGGACCGATTTAAGAAATGACTTGCGTTTCTCCTTCATCATGTCGATGATTCATTCCTTTTCTCGTTGGTTAAATACCAATACGTTTGCTTGTTTAAGACATTTCCATTGAACGTGCGAAGAATTTTTTTCTTCTTCTTCTTCTGTCTTTATGCAGAAAGGGAGAAGTTCGAAAAGGAGCTCGTATCGCGCGAAGGTAACAAAGGACGAGCAAATGCGATCCGATCTCTCGAAAATTTTGATTAGTTCCCCGAGTTTACTTGGAAGTATTGATTAATTTTGAATGTCGAAAGTCTTGGAAATCTTGGAAGTTATGAAAGTGTCGAAGGTCTTGATAGATGTTGGATATTGAAAACTTGATAAATAGTTCTCGATATTTTACGAGCATTTTCGTTCTTATCTCGACCACGGTATCGTTGATGTAACGTATCGAAGAAAATCTACAAAGTTCGAGCTACGAGTTACGCACGATTCATTTTTATTAATTAATATGCTAATTGACATTATGTATCATTACTTATCACTCTGTCCTGTAGATTCTCACGTAAACTCGTATTTCACAGAGTACAATTGAAAAAAATTAGAATTCTAAGTGTTTATTTAATTACTAGTATGTTATTACATTACTGATCAATTATCATATCACCGTACTTATTTTGGATATTTATTTTCTACTAGATTACATCTATTGGTACATCCCTAAAAATCATTATAAAATATTCTACAAATATTCGAACGCTACAGTGATCGTCCAATTAAGCTTGTATGACATCTAACATCTAATTAAAACTCATTACTTTCAATTACATCCAATTACACAATTTTTTTTCTCAATTTCTCAATTACTTTCCTGATTCGATTGGAGCTCATTATCGACGAGCGATGATTTTCCCTCAATTAAAGAACCGACGTTGTCGACGTTTATATTTAACACGCTGATCAATCGTTCGCGTCATCGACTCGGGGCTCATTTGTATCTTTCGCGAGGCGGTGTATTCACGTTAAAACTATCGCAAATACCGCGCGCGTTATCAGATTCTTTTCAAGTCTCGCCCGGCACAGTGATAATATTTCTCTGATAACTCGTCTCTCTGACATGCATATTCCGCAGATTAAAACTCGTCCGGCTCCTCCGTGTGTCCATTTGACACATTTTTTTCAATACGATATCAAGTACGAAAAAAGAAAAAAAAAAAAGAAATATATAAAACGTACGAAGTGATTTGCAATAATACAATTGACAATTTCCTGACTGAATTTTAATTATCCACGCTCCAAGAATATTTATATAAAATATCCACCGTTCGTATTTGATCGTGACATCTGAAAATTCTAATTTGAAAATAAACGTGCACTCGCGTTATACATAAACTCGTTGAAATTATAGTCGATATTACAATCGCGACGGTTGTATCTCGTTGGTCGGTGCCAAATTTCAAAGTGTTCGCGCAACAATGTACCGTGCACGGTCGTTCGAATATTTTCGCGAGTTCACTGAATGTTTCATCCACCATTGATCGAGCCGTAAAGTTTGAGCGAGGTCCAGGTCGTGGCCTTCTTTCGCCGGATGAATGAAAGAACCCAACGAACGAACGAACCAAACAGAACGATCACGGGGATTTTAATTGCAAACATTCGAACGCTTTCACAACTCACTCTACATTCGGGCCGCTAGAAGGTATTCAGTATCTTGGCGCATTACCAATGGGGGAACCGTGGAATCTTCGCGTATTAACATATCATGTTATATCGATGAATCGTAATCGATGCTGATGGATTTATCGCTCGCGTTACCGATTCACGATATGCTCGCGAGCGTTAACTCTCGTTAAACCTACCGCTCTCCGTGGCCTCTTCTCTGCGTGCAACTTACGTAACGCGTCCCCGGGTTATTTCGAAAATATCAGCAGAATTTGGTCGAACTAGTCGATAATTTTAACGAGCATACAAAGCAAGATCATTCAGGGACTTTGACACGATCTTCCCATAAACTACAAACTTAATATGCGTACTTGATATATTTGCATTCATACGTAATTTATATTTATATTCTATATATGTTATACTACATTTATATTTTATATTTATATTTATATTAATTTATATTCATACATTTGCATTCATGCGTTACGTAAATTAATCTTTTGGAATTTTTCAAATTTCGCGCGAGATCTGAAAAACCGTACCGTTGAGAGATAACGCGGTAAGTAGCGGATTAATTGTACAAGTAAAATTTTCTTTCGATCTCTCGCAAATAAAGAAGCCACTGAACTTGAGAATCCTTGAAATTCTCTCGTGTCAAAGAAATCCTAACCTCAAATCGAACAGTGTAAATCGAAGGAAATGAGATAAGGAAGACTGCACTATTTCAAACAACACGCGATGAAAACGAAAAGCCAATCTGAAATGTGAACAAATTTAATACACGTATACGCGAACGCGGCAAATGTTGTTTTAACGTTAAAACTGGTCCTTAATGGATTAATATCGCAGCCAACTCTGGATACACGCTGGAGAAACGCAAGGTTTCAATTAAAAACTAAGAAAATGGATTGAATTTCACGATCGTCTACAAATTGCGTTCGACTGTTTGCGCATGCGCGCACGCGCGCGATCCACCATCCGCGGAAATTTCTATTTATTTATTTAAGCCACGCGTAAATTCCCATCGATCCGAAACTTTGGTGCCATTATTCATCGGCGATGGATTCGTTTCGCGATACACACACACACACAAATAAACATGCATACATTATTCCGTGAGAACAAAACTCGTAATTTAACAAATCTCGCCTGTCGATTATTCATCGACGCAACAAAATGCGCCATTGTTATTAATGGACTGTTCAGCCGTATAATTACCATTTGTATCATTTATTAAATCTCAATGCCATTTGTGCTCCGTCCTATCCTCTCTCTCTATATATATATATATATTTCTTTCTTTCTTTTTTTCTTTCTTGTTCTTTAATCGTGATACCGGCTGTTTTTTATAAGAAATCAAAAGATTTACAACGATAGAGAACCAAGAAGGCAATTAAGGTTTTCTGGTCGTTATTTCGTAGCGTACGTTTGATTACGCTTCGGCAATTTGTGTCAAGGATGGATAAACTTTGGTCGCAAGTGCACTCGACGCTGAGGACGAATTACACGAAATAATGAAAGATCTGTGAGCGGAATATTTATAAGGGATGGGCGGGTAATCGTCCGATCGTTTCGAACGATCCTCAGGTGCAAGCCTGGATACTTCCTTTCATCGCGGACGAACAATTCGTGTCAGGGATTGCGGCGATTGTTTCGTGAATTTGAAAATAAAAGCGCACCGCGATTTCGAAAAATTTCGAATCGGCTCACTGATTGAACAGGAGAACTAAAGGAGGATTTATCTGTCTGTCGCAGAGAAAAATGCACGTATCTATGCCGGTTCAAGAAAGTACAGTAAAATCTCCGTTTGTAGAAACTCGTTGGAGGGGATAATAGAAATAATTTATGTAAATTGGAGTCCACTGATTTGCCCGTGCTCGATTAAATTGAATTCGATAAACGAGAGATCATTTGATCAAGTGCCGATTAAAATTTAGTTCAAATAAGTAGAATTCTGTTAAACGCAAGTTCCTTTATGATCCCTTTTTATCTTTTATTCCATTTATTAACAACTTTCTGTTTTGCCAGACACAGAGTGATACGTACCTACGTGAAAAGAAAGAGAGAAAACATTACGTAAAGTGAAGGGAATATTACATTCACACGGTAAAACGAAAACAAGAAAGTACTGTTAATAAGAAGAATTAGCGGCGAGCGAATTGACAGTCGCTGTGTCTCTGTATAATTATTAATTAATTCTTATCGTTATTTGAAAAATCCTTCGTTTTTTCACTGTGCTTGCAGTTTGTTTCTATTTGTCAAATCAATGCAAATTAAACATAAACTTCAATCGTTAAATTGGAAAAGTTCACAGTTAAACGACAATATCTTTGGAACAGTTTTTAAGAATGAGTTTTCACGTATAATCATGAATGGAATGAAACAATTAATTAATAAACAATTAATCTTATCTTATGTAACGTTCCGTTGCGTTTTTCTACGAATTAAAGTAGAGTATTTTATGGCGCAGTATAAGGCGAACGTTATATTTTTTATAATTAGATTAATTAAAAGAACGACAAAAGTAACGAATGCGTTGCAGAATTAGAAGGAATGATTAATTACTGCGAGTCGAGTTTTCATCCGACCTTAGCACAAAAACAAAAAAGAAAGAAAGAAAGAAAGAAAGATGAGAAACTATATTTTTAAAATCGTGATTTAGAGTTTCGCTTCGAATGCTGTGCATTCATGCAGCTTGATAACTTGCCAACGAAGTTGTTTAAATTACACAATTATGTATGAAGTAAATTTATCGCCGGGAGAACGAGTTTGCGTGTTGTTTTTAGCGCGTGATTAATATAATAGCGCTCGCGATTGTTATTATCAATTTATCATCATGGAAACGTATTACTATTTTCACTGTGCAAGTATTGTTACATTGTTATTCCATATATTTGAACAAATATATTCCAAATTAGAACCTCCAAATTTCATGAATATTTCAGCGAAATCAATTTATGCAGCTCGCCTTTGCTCGACATGGAAATAATTGAAATAAATATTCGCGTAAATTGCAAATATGTCCCAAATTGGAATCTCTGAATATTTCGATAAAATCGATTTGTATAAATATTTTTTTTTTATTTAAAATTAAAATAATTAGACCTTGCAAACTATCGACAGATATATTTCAACAAATTGATATAAAATCATCTCGCAAATATATTAATTAAGAAAGTTATATGTATGACGTAATATAAATAAAAATAAATATTTAAAATTAAAATAAATTAAAATCACGATCAAATTAAAATTAATTAAAAGTAATTTCAACGGAATTTCCCCTTTCAATAAAAAAGACACACGCACACGTACACACAGAAATTCATGCATATCATCCTTCTTCCATGTATATTATTATTCATTTCCCGGCAGCAGCGTTTTCCGCGAACAAGTTTTCCTAGAGATTAAAATCAGAGACGCAAATATACGCGCACGCATGCACGCACACACACGAGCGAGTTAGATTCTGCAGAGTTATTTGTTGTTCACTCAATAATGTATTTAAAAAGAGTCACGGATAAACGGATGCTCGGTTACAACTCACACAGATAAAGCGAAATCAAGTTAAAAGTTGCTTGCTTTTCTTTTAGGCGCGTATATCGCGCATACACGCGCACGTATATAGATATAGATCGCGCATAGATACAGATATACATCTGGTTCTCTCTCCGCGGCGAGACTTTCGTTTTTCAACTTTTTCGTTTTCAGCCAGCAAATGAAAGAAGCAATGTACTTAATCGCGTGAACGCGTCTACGTGCACAATTCGTGTGTGTGTGTGTGTGTGTTGTGTACAGTCAGCGAGGGAAGTGAACGCCGAATCGCATTTAAATTGCGGAATTCGATTAAGTTGCCGCTGACTTAACGAGCATTCGTTATAACAAAACACGAGTTACATACCGACGCGTCGATTCCGTGTTATACACGCGCGTGTGTGTGTGTGTGTGTGTGTGTGTGTGCGTTAACTCATTGCCACATTTTAACCTCCCAAGTTTCGATTAAATGGAACGAGAACGAGTTTGATGACGAGTCGCAAAGATGAACGGAACGTCTATCGATGTTCGAAGACTGTGAATTGCTGTACAATTGAATAATATGCGTCATGTTATGTTAGCGGTGACTCATGGAAGTGCTCGAATGTTTGTAGAAAATTTTCACGAATACATGGAACGTGAACGAAGCGAATGTAATTCGTCGTTTAACATAAGCGTGAGCACTCGCGAAAACACTGAGATAATTTGCATAAATATCGAGGCAAATACATTTCAAATATTGGAATCTTCAAATGCGTATCGCCAATATTTATATCGTTGTTTGAATTTCATTTGAATGAACTGTTTCTCTAATCGCAGTTGGAGAAAAGGAGTTTTGGAAATTTCGAAAGAGGCCGTTTCAATTTTCAAATTGAATTTTTCCACTTTTGAACAGTTCGTTATAAATAAATTAACGTCACGAACTCAGGTGTGTTGTACAAAACATTTTTATGTTAATAACAATGCGAGTACGTTGTACCGATAACATTTGAAAGTGAATAACAATTTAATAATAATGAACGTAGAAATTACGAGTCGTTTAGCGCAGCTGTCTGTTAATAAAAAAATCATTCCAAGTATTCTAAATACAAAATATAGTGAAAAATTCTATTCGAACATGAATCGTATTAATCGATGAAAAATTACATTGAAACGCACAACTTAAACACTCAAATGTGCAGATTCCCAAATTTTATCAGTAAAATTATCTCGTCACGGCTGATGAAGTTTCAAAATGTTTCGTGCAAACGTTTCTATAAATATTCAAATTGTCCGTCGTTCGTATCGTATCGTTGGATCGGTATGAAATTTTATCAAATACGTTTCGAATATATATTTCGTACCGCGCTATAGCGCTAATAAACTTTCAAAATGTTTTGCATAAATGTTTCTACCAATATCCAAATACTTTCGTAAGCCGCTCGTATTTACATCGAGTTTCCAGAATTCTGCTGACCCGGGCTGTATGTGTCCGCGGTACTGTATCGCGAGCACGCGATCGTATTACTATATGTTGTGCTTTGCCACTATGTTCTCTATTTTTAATTACGGACTATTTAATATTAATGTTCGTCGAATGAACGGATAAATTATTCATTCAACGCATCGATGAATATTCGATACATGGACAACGCGATGTGTTCGCGAAATAAACGACTGTCTAACGTTATCGTTGATGTACCTGTATGTGGCAAACGAATCGGCGCTACGTGGTAAAAAGAGGGAGCAGAACGTTGAAAAGGATTTAACAAGATGCTACGACTTAAGAGCGTTGCGACTGCGAGCACCAAGTACTAAAGTTTCATACGAAAACCGAGGGAACGCTGATTATTTTATGATCCTCGTTTTTCTTCGTGCGTAATTCGATTCGAGAGAAAATGCAAAAGATATCAAAATAAGTGACGTAAGTATATCGAAATCAAAGCGTTACGAAGTCAAAACAAACACTATCAATCCATCGCATTTGGAGATAGATTGATTTTAGACAGAGTAAATTTTCTTGATAAATCGTTAGCCGAGCTGGAACAAAGTTATCTGCTCGCTTCATTGTCGTAATACTATTACAGGGAAATTCGTAATGCTCTCTGTTACGCTCCTAACCGTAGCTGTGATAACTGCTCTCACAAATGTTGGCATTACGTACTACATCCGCCATGCTAAATGCACGTCGAAAGTCCATTAAAATACACACACACGCGCGCGCGCGCGCACAGGAGAAGATAAAAGATAGACGACTGGTGGAAAAACTAATAAGCGATATCAAACTTTCGTTAATGAAAAGCAATGTGGAAAATGGAGGGTGGTCATTTCAAAAGAAATGTTATTCCACTCGGATCTTAATTTAATTTATATTCGAAAATATGTATGCGCGCGCGTTCCGGGAAAGAATACATATATACGTGTGTATATATATATATATATACTCAGATAAATATTTTATCGGTGTATCCCTATATCGCTCTTCTATTTACTTTTGCGTATCCTTCAAAATCAATATCACGACCCCAATTGAATGAGGCAACTTTTAAACGAGGTCAAATATTCCAACAATTTCTTTTTTTTCCTTCCTCTTTATTTCGTCGCGATAATTGCAAACTCTCCTCGTCTCTCTTTGGTTGAAAAATAAGTTTCGGATGGGAAATGATAAAAATAAAGGTGAGGTTGTACAATTAGAAAAATACAAATCGAGCGACTATGTTCGAAGATAAAAACTCGTCGTGAGTAAATATTAAAAAGATTTTCTTTTCCATTTCTTTCATTTTCGAGATAAAATAAACGGCAACTACATACATCTATTACTTATGCACGATAACGGAACATTAGTGTTATATTGATAACGGTTTATCGTGCACGATTGTCCCAACATTTACAGCCGTGCAAACATATATCATACATTGTCAGCACGTACTTGGTTTTTAACTGAAAGGCTTTAATCCGAGAGAAGACTTATTGCCTCTTCAAAACGTAGCATACGATTACCATTACTAATTACGTAAACGTAATTACGTGTTCGTATTGTGTTGATTAACACGGGGGAGAACGAGGTCGTTTGATTTGATTCAACTCCCCTCCTATTTACGACAGCTCGAAACTTCCATAATATTAATTATCGATCTTCCTCCGTGACGACCTACGGAATTAATCTAGAGAACTTGATCAAAGAAATTGTGATCAAAACGTGAAAAGAGTGAAAAAAGAGGCAGATCACTCGTTGAGACATTCGCGTGTGTGTAACTAGCGCGAACGACAAAATTAGGAAGAAAAAAAAATTAGAAAAAAAGAAAAAGAAAGAAAGAAAGAAATACAAGAGAAATAACACAGAGCCAACAATATACATACTACACAGAGTTCAATCCAACATTGAATTGATTTCATAACTTTTCTACTTGGAAACGCGGTCAGCCAGACTTTCTGGCGCGACTGTACCCCCTCCCGACTAATTTTGCCGATTAGAATTTTAGCATGATGTACACTCCGTGGTAAAAACTTCGCCGCTCTCTTCCCCTCGCGCGCATTCTTTCGCCTGACAATCCGGGCGCATGGCGACTTCATTTTGTAATTATTACCAGTTCAAACAGAGCGCTTAACGCGTAAACGAAGCATCGAAAACGACTTTCTCCCGAAGTATGAAGTTTACACGACGAAGCGAGCGTGTAAATAACGAAAACGGACAAACTTCATTTCGACTTCGACGACTTTCCACGATAGATAAGAATGTTTTTTTATTATCGCTGGTGGCATTTTTCTAAATAAACGAACACGCTTTATCGTTGCATTCGACGATTCTTCACGCGTTATCTCGACAAGAGTCTTTTATCGGATCTCATTTCGGTGAGTACGCGATCGTTGCACGCGATCAAACAAACTTAAACGAGCCAGCCAATTTTACAATTTACTTTTACCGTAATGGGGGGGAAAAAAAAAAAATTGAACGATCGATTTCTGGAAAGTTGAGAGAATTTTTCGAACAATTTCGCGTCTTTCGAGTTTGAGTAGCCTTCCACTAGGATTTGCTTTTTTTTTTTCAAAACGTAAATATATATACACATGTGTATGTATACGTTCAATTTGCTTCCAACGAAATAACGTTGAAAAATTGTTCTATTGTTCGTGCGAAATCGAGACACTTGTTTTTCGAGATCCGCCCTCGCGGTGCAATTTACTCTGTAAAATATGGTGAGCTCTGCGAAGCTACAAAAGTAAATTCCATTAAAGCAGCAACGGGGTACTTTTCTTTAATGTCGTTAGCAGGAAAGAGCGGGAACGAGCGATGGTGGGGAAGATTCTGAAGGGCCGTACGAGGGTAGGAGCAGAAACGAATCGCACTGAATCAACGAACAACGCTTACGACGAATATTTTCGTACGTGTTCCCTCTCGAAGATAAAAATATCTCCCATTAAAGAAAAAAGAAAAAAAAAAGTAGAGAGAAAAAAAGAAGTATTAACCTTGGAAAGAATTTTAATCTATCTGAAGAAAGATAAGCTCGAATGATTGATGAATTCGCTGATTAATAACGCTCCTATTACATCGTATTAAGTCAAAATTATACGATCCCTAACCTATATTCATTTTTCACGGATTATGAATATTTGGTTCGGCTAAACGCGCCGGGGATCGATACACGCACACGGCACGCGCGCGTGCGAGCACGAATAAATATGCCCGGTCGCGTGTACGCAAATTTTAATCACGAATCGCCAATTGAATTCTAGCGAGAACAAGAATTGTGCGTTCTCTGATCGGCGGGCTCGCGCACCAACGCCGATGAATTATCGGCTAATTTCATTTGCCGTTGAAAGATCATAAAATTTATCTGGCGTCTGGTTTTTGCGGGTATGCGTTGCGCGCGGTAGCTTTACGGGATAACTGAAAGTGCGCTTAGCGTCGCGATCATTATTTGAAGTACATTTTCAAAGGCGTGCACCACTATTGTTAGTGAAGCACCTGTCCCGCTCGGTTCGTTGAATTTGGCTCGTGCGCGTACGTGTGTACGTGCGCGCGCATCGTGTCACGCGTACCAATACGATCCCTCACGAAGATACACGAATCGGAGGAGAGAGAGAATCATGTAAACAGCGCGAGTATGCGACCACATGTATGCACGATTACGAAGTGAATTAATGAAAGGAAAAGATCTCTATAAAATCATAATACGTACGTGGGAATAATAAGATAAGAAATGATACGTGCCCGGAATTCGGGAATAGTTCCCTCGATATTGTTGCATATCAGATCCCGAGTTTACGTGTGCGAGTTCGTGTAACAACCGCGAAACAAATTATAATTACAAATGTAAAACACGGAATTCAATTCCGTGCGAGATAAAATTATAGAACGAACTACGAAGAACGCAACGCGCATGATGAATTCCCTCGTGTAAAGAAGAGGAATAGAAATGAATGAGAGAAAGGGATGCAAAAAAATAAAATGGCTTCGTAACCGACTATAAAATTTATTACACGATCTGTAACGAAAAAAAAAAAAGAAAAGAAGAAGAAAGGATAACAGAATCGGTGAATCACGAGATAATTATTTTACAAGCACGGCCAGTATTTTTATCGCTGCTATATTTGCGATAGACTCGTAACACGTTCACGAATAAAGAATCAAGAACAACGAGAAACGAATATTATATTACATAAATCCCGAGAGAAAATGATTGCCGTGAGAAACGGCTTTTGCAACAGGCCTCTACAAAAGTTGTTAAGTTATCGACGACATGAATTATGGCCGCCGCGCTAAATTCTGAATTTAATCTTTTTTTGGAAATGTCGTATATACATGTAATATTGAAATCCTTAAACGTAAACAGTGCAAAGTCAGGCGGTGACGCAATTTTCACGTTGCAAAAATAGACCATTCCGTTTGAAACAATTTTAATACAACACTGGGAAAAACTCATACATACGTGATTGTGCTTGTCGAGCGAAAAATTGTAGAAAGATAACGTGTTTATATTTGATGCCTGAATTGAGCGACGTTCGATATAAAACGTATCTCGTAGAAATTACAGCCAACGTTAAAATAAATGTTTTGTTATTTTTTTACGACTGTTGAATTGCGCGCAGAAAAACTGGGGATACACGTACGTGTACGTGTATTTGTTTGCCGCAAGGACGGAGCATTATTTTAATCGCGATTCACGTATTATTTAAACCAACGCGCTGAATTAATAAATAGAACCGGCGATACATTTGTTTATAAAGCTTGCTTTTAACAGTTATTAAATTCAACTTAAAATTTGTATATGCTTTCTATTAAATTTAATTGAATTATTAAATTGTTTTCCATCGATTGTTTATTTAAAATGAATTACCAAATTTGAATATTTAATTATCCGTTACGCTATTTAAACACAATTTATAGACGGGATTAAACGAGCACCGAGATTAAAATGAAAAAAGAAATTTATTATTAATATTGTTGCATTAATATTCACTTATTTATATAAGCTCAATGAAATATTAACATTATCTCAAAACATTACTTAGTTGATACGATAAGTATTCAATGTTGCATAATAACATCATTTCACCGTGCCTCACTTATCATACTCCAAATAGCTTCGCGTCGTATAAATATATAATTTTATTACGTCATAGACGCTCGAGTATAGGTCGCAGGGGGATGGGAATTTTCGTCGACGCACTGATTATTATTATGTCTGCCAGTGGCATTTTTTACAATTTATATTTCTCATTTTTGCAACAACGAGACGAAAAAAAAGAGAGAAGAAGAAAGAAACAGAAATTTCTATGGACGTTAAATAGCTCGCCAAGAAAACCCACTTTATTCAAAAGGCCAGAGAGAATATTTTAAGTCGTTATACGGTGAACAAAGGCGACGAAAAACTGCAAAAGTTTGTTGTTTCCTTATTGCGAGAAAAAGACAATAGAGACCGCTTTACGTGTATTATGTACTCAGTTGAGTTACGATAACAAAAACGCTTATCGCTCGTGAGCCCTGATATAATAATTACCAACCGTGACTCGCGACCCCACATTATCGATTTAATTCTCAAATATATACTTTCAATTTGTCCACTAGCAATAAAGACAGCGAGAACAACCGAACGAGTCAGTCAGTGTATGAGAGGGAAGGGAGAACACGAGAATGAAAGGTGGGGGGTCACAAAAAAAAAAGAAAACTGAAAAAAAAATGCGCGAGATACGTTAAAAATAACAAAATCTATTGCCAACAAATCAATAATAACGGATCAATCGTTACTATATTTCAAGTGATGAATAAAATCAATTTAATCATTTTCATTATTTTAAGTGAAATATAGAACGAGAGAAAAAGAAAGAGAGAGAGAGAGAGAGAGAGAGAGAGAGAGAGAGAGAAGAAATTTGTCGATAATATAAAAATTGTAGAACTTCTTATTGGACTGTACATCTTTTCCACGAAACATTTCTAAATA
>KQ435753.1:209642-224605 GCA_001276565.1 Melipona quadrifasciata | reverse complement strand
TCATAAATTGTCAAGCAAAAATAGGAGATAAAGTGATGTTCGTGACAGAGTGATAAATTGTATCTCAAATATATATATACATATTTTTTTTCGTGTTTATTTGATGGAAATAAATTATACATGTTTACACTGCTGTTTAAAAGTATGTGCATAGTGATCATTCTTGCAAACTCTGAATATATAAATTATATTCTGAATTTTTTCCCGTATAAAAATACACATACGTTCTAATAATATTAAATTGAACAATTTAATTGTTTAAATCTCTTCAAATAAAAAGTTAAATGACACGGTAGATACTGTTAGATATAAAGATCGTTGTGTTATGTTACGCGGGTGTTCTGATAAGAACATTACCCATGTATAGATAAGAAGACGATATAGCCATTATTTATTATTATTACTGAGATATTTAATGAATTATTAATAAAATATTTTCTTTAATATGGCACAAATTAAAATACACACAAAGGTCTTATGTTTTCTCGTGTGGGTACAAAAATTAAGAAACTGTCCACATACTTTTATATTTATTCAGATGTATTTTATACTCACAGATAACGTCATTCCGGGAAAGTGTAAGCAGATCGCGTCGTCGGGCCAGTTATTAGCTACGTAGAAATTAAAGTCCCATACTCTGTCTTGTATGTAGGTCAACAAAGTTTGATGGAACTGTAAAACAGAGACAACGATCACGTTAAAATATGAAAACAATCGACGAAGGATTTATACTTTCTTCCATTGCCAGCAGTTTCCCAACTGAATAACCACCGTGCCAAGTAAAGGAATAAAATGACGAGTAATCTTTTTGTGCAGCCAGTAGCCAGTTACAAAGCTACGGGTCCGCGAAGAAACAGTTGGAAATCTTTTCATCTTGCGAAAGAATTAGGAGAGTACAAGCTCTTGGGGTAGTTAAAGGGAGGGTTTTCTTTCTTGCGGTGCGCATTGACTAAAGGCAACATCTGAGATGAAAAGATGGATGTATTTACGAGAAAGCTGCAGGATAAAGAGTAATCTAGCCAAGGGCGACGCTCCAGACGTTGCCTTTTAAAATGAACTACCACGTGCGATCTTTGATACTTTCTCTAAAGCATTCTCTACTCTCTTCACCAAATATTACAATAATTTCCAGTGAAAAAGGAATCCTCCATGAGTTCCATTTGTTCGATCACTTCTGCCATCACCGATACATACATCAAAACCAAAAGGATACTGCTATGGACGATTACAATTACCAACAAACGCAGCAGACGATCGCTTAAAATTCTGGAAGAATTTTACCGATTGGAAAATATACGTATGTTAAATGCAGTTTACGTGGTACATGATGTGAGCTATTAACTCGGTAAGAACTTCTTGGTTGAAAGTAAGTAAATAATCGACATTGCAGAATGTTATAGTTTGTCCTAGATTTTACCATTGCGTGAGATAAAATGAACGAATATCATATACTACAGTGAACAAAACATTCTAGCGATTTCACACGTCAATTCTATTCTGAATTTTAATGCAGCCCGGCAGCAGCACATAGTACAACGCGTGTTTTATTTGTCACGCATGTTTTACCCGTCGTTATCAATATCCGTTGTGTCACATTACAATTTACACTTTTCGTCAAGGGAATTCGCACGCATTGAACTTTAACGTTCTCAATCGGATAAAATGGGCAAGCAAATTTCCCGCATTTTCTTTTCTCTGAAAAAAAAAAGAACGAAACACGCTTTGCTTGTACGTGAAATATAGTTTCGCGGGCACGGATGTCGCGTAATGAAATGTTTCACATGCGCCGCACGTGATGTATAACCAGCGTAAATTTACATATCACTGGCTCGAATCTCGTAAAGAGCCGGGAGAGATGATGCAAATGAGAAAGTTGTAGGAATTGTCTCGATTCGTTTGGTGTCATTCAAGTGAAAACGCTTCGCTCGATGTGTCGCATCGTGTAAAAAATTAATTCTAACGAGGAAGTTGAATTGCATTTATTTTCATATTCAGTAGAATGTGAAAACACAAATTTGTAGCATTCACATTTAATTTTATCTAATCAAGTCTGAAAAATTATTCAATAAAACACAAATTTGTAGCATTCACATTTAATTTTATCTAATCAAGTTTGAAAAATTATTCCACTGACGAAGCTTCCTTGTCATTCCCTTTCTAAACTTCCATTTTTTTCTCCTTTTATTGCATGCTGGCAAAAGTAAAACGAAAAAACTTTGTTCAGCTTGTCACGAATGAAAAGTCCAGTTTAATGATACCGGAGCAGGTTTGAAATTACTCGCGAGTTAAAAGTCATGCAACCTAATTTACTCGCTTTGGGGGTTAATAATAGAATAGCACGTAAACCTGGCGGATAAGCGGGAGCCACCGGCTTTATTATTTTCGACACATAACTATATTTTATCTTAATGAATAAACTTACAACCATCGCTTCGCATCGCACATTTTCCTTTAATAGAAAGCAGAATGTAATCTCGAACAGAAATTCTTCGTTACTCTGTGCAACCAGTTGTACTTGTTTTTCAGCGGGTATACCTGCATTTACGCGAGAGAAAAGAAAAGGAATGGCTATGTACAAATTAAGTGTAGTTATCTTATCGCATCGCTACTTGCCACCGTTGCAAATGATCTTCCTTAAACCGAACCGAGTGCGTGTAAAGGAGAGAAGATGAAGTATGTCGGACCTGGAGTTTCTCTCGTTTTATCCGCTTGTCACAGAGACAAAAGAAGAAAGACAGGATTTGAAAAGTAGTCCGTCAAAGCTGCTCGTTATCGAGCCACTTCGAGACAGGGCTGTCGTTACTCACTGAGAATCATCGTGACGTGTCGCAAGCGTGCAAGAAGCATCGATTCAAATGCGGATTCGAAAAAGTCATACGGCATCGCGTGTTCACGCTCGGACACGGCCTTGACCTTGCCTTTTCGTTGGTTGGCACAGCTTTATTCGAGGATAAATGACGCGACTAGTATGCGCCATCGTTTCATGCTGGCCAAGCATTATAGCGCACAACGCGCGTGCATCAATGGGCATCGTTACTCTTCCGAATTGCGCAAATTGCTAATGCGAAACGGGATGATAATTTCGAAGAACTATTCTTTGGGGATTTTAGACTAAAGTTTAATGATTAAACGAGCTAATTATAGATTAGAAAATACTAATGGCAGGCTAGATGTGATCAAATTTTTATTTAGAACTTGACCATCAAATAGTATCGTTGGGTCGTTGATAACTGTAGTAATTTATATTAGATCACAATTTAAGACAATTCAATCTGTGATAGATTTATAAATAGATAGATATATAAATCTACATAATTTAACTTTAAATTACAGTTCCCAATCAGTTAAGAGTTAAACAGACGATGGCCATCCATTGGAAAGAATGTTATAAAAATTGTGGGAGATAAAATTGCCTTCCAATCTCCTTGTTTGGGATAAACAATCAAGAAAAATCGCTGTTCACACTGACGAGTGCGTAATGCACATTGAAAATTCACGAACGTTATGTCAGATGAGAGAGTTCGCGATCGCAGATAAGAAATCGACGATCCTCCCGATAACGTTGAACGCTTACAACATCGAAATTCCAACGGAATGTCGCAAGAACGAATCTTTGTCGATATCGCGATAAGATTACAAGATCGACACACCGTGCGTTGATCATGGGAACTCAACCTTGGCCTTGACTCCGCTACACCTTGCACATCGGTACCGGAATTGAGGTGGCGTGGCCAGTAGTCGTAACACCGGCAGTCTCGCCAGCCGTCGACGAGCAACAAACAAAGCTCTTTTTAGATCGATAACTCGCTGGCTCGAGAGTGAAAGGCGAAAGAGAAAAAGATGAATCGACGCAACGCCAACAGAGTTCCTTTGCAATTCACCATTTTCTGCTCACCTTCAAATATTTAGAGATTGTCTGCCGACGAAAAGGGTACACGTGTAACATGTAATTCCAACTTGATTACTTTTTATATTGATGTAGTACTCAAATGTAAATGATAAAAAAAGGAGATTGTCATTTACTTCTGCCATAGGTATCCATATTTTGAATGTGTGTGAAAAAAGTACTGAAACCGCAACGTGGATACATATGAATATATTTATTATACAATGATATCATCCGATATGTGAAGCTTCAGTAACGAGAAATCGTGATTTATGTATTATCTTTTAGAAAAAAATTCGAAATGGGAACATTACAAAAAGGAAGAAGAGAAAGAATTATTTGTTGTACATCAAAACGATATTGATGGATAAAAGGTATGTGAAGTTTTATTACATTTAAATGAATCACAATGAAATTATTTCTCTTGATTATATTTCTATCAGTTGTCACATTCTAAGTATCATGTATATTTTTCATTAACCATTTTTATATACATATGTTAAAAAGAAATGATAGAATTGCACGTCATCCAACGTTGAAGGATTTTGCGAATAGAAAGGAGAGTGATTAAACTAGGTTCCCTCGAGAAATAGTAGTCAACACTTGAAACGAAACATGTGAACACGCCAGAATGAAAGAAGGAAATGAAAAAATATGATCAGGCACGATGAAACCGAACTATACATATATATACAGTAATACTAACAATAAGAAACAAAATGTGGAATGTAACGAGAATGAACGAAAAGGAAACGCTAAAATTAGGAGGATTAACTGAGATGCCGATTACACTTGAACGATAAGACTGATAATACAGATGATACTGATATCACTGAAGCTGGTCTCTCTGATTCGTTGTGTATATCGATCGCTACTGCGACGTCACACCGACGTCAGCCGAATGAATTCGGTAGAGATCGGCTTCAAGACTTCCGATGCCCTGAGGCTCGGCGCATAACTTGCCGATTTCGTAGATCGCTACAGTACCGCGACAACGTACATAGTAAGCAATTCACAAGCGGAGATAGTATCGTAAATAACTGATAACGGTAATTAATACTGTCCTTAAAAACACTTTAATTGTAAAAAATAGTATTTATACTATTTATTCTTTTTATTATCGACAACATAGGTATTATTAAATTTCTTAACTTGTAAGAAATTATTCACGAAGTGCTGATATATAGAAACAGTCTATTTCATAAAGGCTTTAATAATGCTTAATGTTAAATAAATAATAATTATTATGAATATCAATTAATGTCAATCAACAATACAAAATATCATCTTATTGGCATGTAACGATTGTTGTTACCTACACTATCTGTGAAAAAATCTTAGAAAAATTACGTAAAGAAATAATATTTCTTCTTTTTATGTTATACTATTAATATAATACTAACGATTTTATTAAATCGACAACTATAATTCGAAATTCATAATTTGCAGCAAGTTCTATCCCTTGAAATTTCTTGGAACGGCGTAAAAACAAACTGTAGTAGATCTTTTGACGATGGAACAATAATAAAAGCGATAAAAAGTTTCATACATGACTAAACACGGTGAGTATATATGTACAGATATACGTATATAGTAAGAAACACGATGACACATTTTACAATTCCGTAATCAGTATACACAGAGTCGGTCTATCGAAACGTGTCGACAATGAGAAATTATAGCCTTGATCTTGTTATTATATTATATTAATACGTGTCTAGAACCTTCTATGCATCATTTAGATACAAAAACATATCGCCTTGTTCACGCCGTTTTACGACGCCGCATACAAATATCCCAGCGAGAATATCGCCGCTGCACAAAACGACCTGTACCAGTTACGACCTTGACACTAACCTAGCGCAACGGCCGACCATTTATACCAGGTTACGGCGGAAATACTATGCAAGGATCTCTTCCTCTTTGCGCCAGTAATCTTATCCTGTCGATCCGCGCCACCTCTTCCCTCAGGAATCCTGCGGATATCCTCCCCCTATCGTTCGTCAAATTTTCTCAGTTTTCTATACGTATATCTCTATGGCTTCTTCTTTCTATATATTCACCTGAAATATTTTTATTGTCTATTTTATTTTTTCTTTGATTGTCTCTTAAGTTTCTCTTGAGCTTCTTTTCTTTTCTTTTTTTGAGCAAAAAATTATTTTATTTTTCGCAAAGAACTTAGAAATCTCTCTTAGAAATAGACACTTGAAAATGCAAATTATTTCACTCGAGAGCCTGAGGAGGAAATGTTAAATTATTTTACTTGGTTGTATAACACAACAAAGACTTGTACAAATATTATAATTTTTTACGAACTTTTCCGAAACCTAAAGACGTTTTGTATGAGTATAAAGAACCCAGTTGATAGAAGATACAGAAATACGTGTACTCACAAAGAATTAAATCAACGTTCATTCTTTAAACTGATCGTGTTCCAAGCTTAGGATAGAAAGCTAACGTGGACATTTTCCAAGGTCTTTAGGTTGCAAAACGATAATTTAAAGGTGGCAAATGCGTGCAGGTACTGGCCTTCGTTCACACCAAGTTCCTTTTGGGTTGTTTTATCGCGTCGCAGTGAATTCCAAGGACCTTAACCTTGCGATATTAATCGTGGCGTGCATTCTCCGCGCGTAGATTTACGTGTCGCTTTTCTTACTGCAGCGTGGATTTACGTGTTCACCCAACCTGCCATTTCAAACCAAGTCCAAGGTCTCGCCTGATCTCACCGCGTGATTTAGAATCGCGTTTTTCGAGCGGAAGACACCGCGAACCCACTTAATTAAATTTTTCGTTCGTAAAAATCACCCTGTCTCGTAAATTAATTTTCACGTATTCGTATTAAAGACCGCAAAGGATGCGGTAATTTGCAGACAACCGCCGTAATTATGCGAACGCTGGAATAAATTATTCGAAACCGGTTATTTTGTTTTTCAAAACGTAAACCGCGCTCGATACCGATCGCTGGAATTATTATTAGTTGAAAGCATTGGAGGGAAACGGAGAAACATTTTGCAAGCTGAGGGGGAAAACTAATTTGCTCATGTCACGTAACAAATAAAGTTTTTCCGCGTGGTGCGGCGTCATTTCTCATTCATTGAATTTTGCGCAAAAAGTATATCGTTAATTGCGACGAAATTTAATTAATTATGCATATAGCTTTTAACTGTTTACTTTATTCTGCTTTAAATTAAACGAAAGAAAAATACCACAAAAATAGAAAAATAGTTAAATAACATTTTAGTTAAGGACAGCAGTTATTTAAAATTTATAATTTCAGTAACTTATAATACAAGCTCGAAAGGAAAATAAATTACACTCTTGTGGTTTTCCAGGATTTCCTGAAGTTTTTCGTGTAAACATAAGCCGAGCAAATTTAAAAGGAAATTGCACGCACCTTTAAGGATTCGGGCAAGTAGCCAGTAAGGAAGTCCAAGAGTTGGAACAGCTCTTTCTCAGCGAGCAGACGAAAGTTCCGGCCTCGTTCCGTCGCTTCAGGGCACTCCATGCTGAAACTAATTACCAAGAGATGATTGTGTAAGTGGCACGAACTTTCGAACCCTAGTCGGTCTTCACCGCCCATAAAACGTCAGGCTCTATGTGCCTACTCATAACATGTTCAATGATAATATTCGCATAACCTCGAACAACTTTCGAGCTTTGTACAACGATCTCTAAAATATTGAACGATCTTTGTTTAAAAAATCGCGAGATTTTGCGACATTGTCTTTAATGCAAAATGAGTCATAACAGTAAAAGAGGAAATTAAACATTATCAATTGAAGAACTATTCCTAATAAATCACACTAATTAACTAAAGCAATTACACGTAATTTTATAATTGAGCAAATATTATAGTTTTCCACGAATAATAATTGATACATTGTACAAACGAATAAGAGATAAATGGTTCTATAACTAAAGAGGTTGTCTCTCGTTTCTATGTTCATTTACATATGTTTATCGACAGATCCTTCTACGCGATAACAATTATGTAACTACTTTTGAATTTTAAAACGTTGAAAAACCAAAGCATGAGTGCATAATCAATTTCTGACTTTTAATTTATCATGACAAACAAAATGTATTTGGATGTTTGTCATCATTCATGTTAATTGTTATAATCATTCGTGCTCATTACAAAATCATATAGGAATATTGATTAAGTCTTACTAAGAGCATAAAATTTGCTGAAGTTTAAAAATAGTAGAAACTTTAAGTTTAAAAATAGTAAACTTTTAAGTTTAATGAATATTTAGACTTATTCAAACATTCTGAACATTGAGTTTCAAAAACAAATTCTTATAAGAGGAGAATTTCAGAAGAATTCAAAAACGAACAAAATTCTCATAAGAGAATATTTAAGGAGAATTTAATTTAACTTCTAAAGAAAGAATTCAAAAAGAATTTAATATTTTTCCAGCTGGAGACTAAAGTTTAAAATATTCAACACTCGAGGTCTTGAAATTATACAGAATATACAGATAATGAATCACGCAGAATATAGAACACACGGTAACTTAAATCTTTGTCCATATCCACAGTGATTGGATTAGTTTAAATCTTATTATCTTTTCAAGTGTCGATAGCGTGTACCTTTGCTTATGCCTGTATTGTCAACAAAGTCGACGTAAATATAATGTCTATATTTTTCATTTTTTTTTTATTAGCCGAGAATAGTGACCTTCGACTTAGCGTGATACATCACAGCGAACGGTATTGCGATAAATAACGTGACAACAAAATGATGATGCTTGAAATTAAGATAAGTTATCTGTCTCCTTAAATTTCTTTTTCTCTAGCGAGCGATTTATTTTATCGATGAAAAATTACCGAGCTCGTTAAATTTTACCATTAATCGAACGAACGTTTAATTTTTTAACTTCCGTCAACCGGTGCTGATAAATTCATCGTGCCGTGAAAGTACTTCACGCGGAATGCGAAGGCATATTGAATTTATGAAAAACGAACTATTAAAATTGCCGACCGCGTGGTCAAGCCTTTATCGCGGAGAAGATTAATTGCTGTAATCGATGAACCGAAAACACATATGGACAATATCGATTAGCCACATGTATAAACATAGGGCACTATATCGGGAAATTGAACGAAAACGTTCAATTTTTATTGAGCTTTATATCTTACACAAACAAACTCGTTGTGATCAATTTTTTTCCTCGGCGTAAAATTCAATTTATTCGATCTCTTATCCCTTGGCAAATCGATAGAAATTTATGAATATATCAAGTTCCGCGACGTTCTGTCAAACGTATTTTTCCTAGCGTGAAATTTAACGACTCTCGTAACGAAACGCTTGAAAAACACGCTCTCGCTGAAGAAAGTAGTAATATTTGCCACGTAATTAAATCCGTGCTGATAATGAAACGTTTTGAAAGATGATCTCGCCAAGGAGAGTTAAATAAAGTATAGGCAAAGGAAAATCCAACGAGATCTGATAGGATCATCTCTCGTAATACCCATAAAATCCCGGGAGAGTAACTCTTTTGAGTAACTCTTTGCATTTTATTTCTTATCTCCTTCAAAAAGAGAATATCTTTGCTCTTGCTAATTTATCGCCGTATTTATATTGACTCTGTACTCTTCGCCGCATGCCTGTGATGATATAATCGGCCCCCAATTGTTTTTCTAGTGAAATTAAACGTGTATCGTTCAGTAATATCGTTTTCTGACATCAGTCACAGAAATTTGATAAACCTTTGATGAAGAACGAGGCATTATAGACATATCTTTGGGACATGGCACGTTCGTGGCATTCCAGGCTGCGTCGAGGAATTTTTATTTTATTGACAAGTAACTAACTGTATACCTACTACTTATAGGTATTTCCTGCGGATAATCTCACCAGTGTCATCACGGCGATATCACAACGGAAAGCACTGTACGATCGGGATCGCCGAACGCGCAACAAATAAGCTGCCAAAGACACGCTACCGCCAAAAGATCGCTTCTAGATGATTCGTCATTGGTAATAATACCGGTTTATCGTGGCTGTGTAATGAAGCACTTATTGTAACATTACGTGCACGGTTTACCTGATATAATAAGCCGCGTGATCCTTGTTCCAGGATACCGAGGAAGAATCACCCGCGATTGACGGACGTTCGATTGTCGAATAGAATGGAAAATTACGCGACGTAAGATCGGCCGAAGGTGAGAATGGCTGCGGGCTGTTGTCAAGGGGTAGTTCCAACGGAGGCACCCGCCCTCGCCGCCCCCTGAACCCGCACTGCCGCCCCTGGGTCACCGTTACCCTCCTTGCACCGAACGTCGTCATGCTGCTGCCTGCGCAGGCGCCCTTTTCGCTCAATGACGTATCGTTCCCTGCTAGTAGCCCCGCACTGCGTAATCTTTGATTCAGCCCAGTTTAAGAATCCTTGATCAAATCCGCGTAAAATAGTCTAATTTGAAAATATCCCCTTGTCCTAATAATCGCGATTACAACAGTAGATACAAATGAGGTATTTCATGCAAAAGTACTTCGTATTTAATGACAAGGATAGAATTGTTTATCGAACATAGATGATAGCTGTTATTATTCAGATTGAATATTGTTTGCTAGTATAATTGTCGCAATGGAGTGAACGATTTAAGAAAAAACGTGAGCTATTGCGTGGAGCGCAATTTGAAACACGTGGAAATCGATATTTCTGCAGTTGTAGCTATGTTTGTTAAGTTATTTCTTGTCGTTGGAGAAATATATCGTCTTTTTTTTATTTATTCGACTCATCCCTTTTACATAAAGCTCGTAACCTTTCGAACGCTGTATTTTAGTCGAAGTTACTGATGCAATGTGCTTACCGCTCTGATAATGCTCTTTAGGCACGTAATCGCCCTGTATTACACGATGTTATGAATTGAGAAACCGTTCGTGAAACAAACAATTATTTAAGGTCAATTGTATGTCATGTTTACTTTTTTATTTACAGTTAATTAATTTTTATAACAAAAACATGTGCATATATTTATTTTTGAAACTTACGCGTGATTCGCCCTTGTTAGAATGTGATTTACACACGATGACGAATGTAAATGAAAAAATTACGGAGCAACGTTCGTTTAAAAAAATGTCACGACGTTATTGTGCTTATTCGAACCTTTGTTGTCATACGGTACTGCGTCGAACGTTGTGGCGCAGAAAAGCACAGCTTCCACCGCCTCTTCATTTTCGCAGATCGATCCAACCCACTGACAAGCGTAATCGAAAATCTCGAGGTTAAAGTTACCTACGCTGGTGATGCGTGTGAAATAAGAGAGAAATCTGAACGTGAACATATTTCAGTTCTTCGTGCGACAAATTCTTCATCGAGTGTATTTCCCACTAGGAGAAAGTAAATTGTTTCGCAAGAATCTAGCCGCTGTAACATGTGAGACCAAAGATCAGGCAATAATGGTCATATACAATTTCATCTACTCGTTTGCATAATTATTAGATCTTAGAATTGTCCAAGCATTTTGAGAGACTATAGAACCTCTTGAATTTTGTATCAATAGAAAGACGAATATATATTTTGGGGAAATTAGTTCGTTTCATTTTATATCGAGGAATATGTCGTTGAAAAGATCCATTAAAGTGAACTTGAAACATGATATTTTTGTCCAGAGGATCGTACAACCTTGTCTTTATCGATAGCAAAGCGGATGAAGGGAAAAGAATTGGATATTTTCAACACGAATATAAGTGTGTAATTGTTGATTGATATGTGGACAAGCTGGTTCGGCGCAGGTACTTCCTATTTTCTGATAACAATATCTCTTTGGTTTTTTTAATACCAGAGTATTATTATAAATTGCTTGAACTGTTGAATATGTTTTTTCGTTAATACACGATAGATAAATCGGGTATTTAAATATTCCCTCGGAATCTGGCTATCCCTTCTTCTAACAAACGCGCATGCGTCTTAAACATGACGCGCGTTATCAAATATTAACCTATAAATCTTTCTTTAACAAATATAACGAACGAAAATTAAATTATTTCCTACATTATTTTTGATGACATCAGTCAATTAAAAGTTAAGTATTGCAAATTATTGATAAATTACACAAATTATAAAAGAGAATAAAATATTTACTACGCCATGTTAAACTGGTGTATTGCATTTGACAGTATATGAGTATTTAGTATGATTACTATAATAGTATATTTATTATAATTTAGTTTACTAATATATTTATTAGATTACTAATATACACTGATAATGGGGATATAAACCTACTTTTTTAAATTAAATTTATTTCATTTACATAGAAAATGAAAATTAGGATATTATGAAAATGTGTAATTAAAAGAGTTTACACCTAAAATGTAATGTATTTTGCCCATTTTTAAAGATTACATTCACAAAGTGAGTATGTCCAGAAGGAAACCTGGTGGTGACAGACAATTCAACAACGTGGATTATACACAGCTTACAGAAACTGATAATGGCTTTGTTGATTCTCAGGTTAGATATTACTATGCTTTACATATATTACACTTGCATATAACACTTCGTAACAGCATGAATATATTTTGTCAAAGTCAAATCAAAATGTTATGCAATTAAGTTGAAAAATATATAGACACATATTGATAATAAAATATATTTATCTTTAACAGTTCGTGAATCCACCTGTAAAAATACCATGGAAAGCCATTACATTAGCTGCTCTTCTTTTTGTTGGAGGTACTATTATGCTCATCACGGGTAGTCTAATTGTGAGTGGACATATCGATTCAAAGGTAAGATATTTTGAAAACATTTTTTTATTAGATTATTATTATATTTACATCTTATCAGGTATTTAAGAATTAAGAAAAAGATTATTTCTATTTTACTTTCTAAATGCATTATTTGTAATAATAATTTTATAATAATTTAACATACTATGAATTTAACAATTACTTCATCTTTTACAGTATTCAGATCGTATGTGGCCAGTTATTGTTTTAGGAATTCTAATGTTTATACCAGGAGCTTATCATATGAGAGTAGCTATTTTAGCCTATCAAAAGGTGCCAGGCTATTCATTTGATGATATACCAGAATTTGATTAATGAAATAGAACTTTTTTATTAAATAGTTGGATTTTCATTAAATAGTTGATTCTACATTATTATTGATGTATTAGGTACTTATAATATATATAAATTGTACATATTTTTTTCTTTAAGCATGTAAGTATTTATAATTCATATGAATTTGGCATTGTACTTACACGTTAATTTTATACAAGTATTGGATTTAATATTGTGCAAAGCATATAATTACTATTGAAAATATCAAAAGTTTAGTTGATAACATTATAACTACAATACATGTTATTTTTGTATTATCAAAAGCAGAAACATAAATTTGCATCTGTACATATTTTATTTTTGCACAATTATTAAAGATCTAATGCGTAATCTCTGAAAATAAAATGTAGTCAACTTAAAAATATTAAAGCTATTTTAAAATTTGTAATAAATTATTCATGAAACAATTGTCATGAAAATTAGAAATACATAACATATATTATATAAAACAATTAACCTCTATATCGAATCAGCTTAAAAAAAAATCTAAACGATATTAATCTAAAATTATCCAACATATTATTTTCATTGTATTTGACTAAATTAAATATAGCTTTGATAAAACGTTTCATGTAAACAAAAATGTAGAATCAAATTATGTACACTGTTTAGCCTTATGCTTCAAGTAATTTAAGACACTTAAAGTATTTAACTTACATATTTTATCTGCCTTTTTTTTTGTCATTAAAATTGCCGGACTAAATTGTTTTTTCAATATATTTTTCATTAAAATTTTACTTTTGGCAATCTTATGTTGATACAGTTCCTTATTATGAGTATATTTCTTATGTAAAGGAACATTCTGTAAAGAATTGAAGTTTATTTATAAAATTACTGAATTTACATAATGAACCTTGTATCAAGTATAACTTACCTCAAAATTAAGATGAATAGAAAAATCTTTTTGTTTAATATGATCAATTCCATATCCAATATGTAATGAAAGTTGTTCCATTGAATCCAGTACTGCAAGATACATTTCTTCTTTTGTCCAATCGGTATTTACAATGAGATGTATTATTGGACACAACTGATCTCAAAGAATGATAAATATATGTATTGATACAAATATTATGAATAAAGAATTATAATTTTATTTTTTTTAATATAAAAATGTCTGTATTTGTTGGCACCTGTATTCTAGAATATATTCCTAATCCAATTGCAGTTTGGTATAAGCGTTTTGCTAAAGTCACATCAATATGAATTAGTGTAGCAATCAATGCACGATATATAATAGTATTTGGTATAAAATTATAATTAATAATTAATTTTGCAATGTGTATAATTAAGAAATAATTTTTTTCTGACAGAAGCATTGGCACTGCTTTATTTACAAAATTCGTAATGTCTAAAAAGGATAGTATAAATTTAAAAGATTTTATTTGTTTCTTAGTTATAATTAATGTTCATCTTACCTATTGGATAAAAATTGCTATATTGATCTACAACTAAAAATTGAAAAAGATAAAAACCATATTCTAGAAATGTTTCACAAAGTGCATTTAATAAAATGGTTATTATTTGTGCTCTAATAGATATATCTTTTGCAGTGTAATGTACCTTCCACTTATGAGGATCAGTATAAATGATATTAAGAATAAGTTACATAAAAATAGTTATAATTATTTGTATATATTTAGTTTGTATATTATGTCGTACATATTAGAAAATGCATCGATAAAATTTAATTTTTAACTTACGTTTAAGTAAGAAAAAAGCTTTTACAGCTAGATGATTTGCTAAGTATATCTCAGCAATGAGCATAATGGTTGCAGCATCAATCTTATCGAAATACATTTGTATGATATTAACATCTTCCAATAATATATTTGCTAATACCCACAAATTTTTCTCAGCTAAAGTAACCAAAGCATATTTGACAGTATCAAATAATATTTGATAACACGTAGTAGTAACTCCACTTTTGACTATAATATTTAAAAAAAGATAAAATACATTTAGAAGTATTTTCAAGTAAAAATTAAAATTTGATCGTAT
>KQ435753.1:187625-209583 GCA_001276565.1 Melipona quadrifasciata | reverse complement strand
ATATAGTGATCTATAGTGAGGATAAAAAACATCACATGTAATGATTTTTAGTTCATTTAAATAATAGATAATACATAATTATTTGACTTAAAATAATATAAAACATTTACATAAAATATAATATCCATATGTTCATTTTAATTCTATTATGCCAAACATATGCTCGTTAAAGTATAAAACAAATTATTCATAAAATAATACCTGAATGTAAAATGAGCTTCTTCAAATGACAGTGAGAATATATTATTTCATTGCACAAAATTTGGTAACATGCTCGAGTAAAAAATGTTTGTTGTTCTTCCTTCACTGAATTAAGAATATTCATAATATAATCATAATCATTATGTTTAAATCCTTCATGAAGCTTGTGAACATCTATATAGAATTCTCTAAATGTTATTCTGGTAGATTGCGGTAAGTTATCTAAAAATTACGTGGGATATAAACATATTTGCTACCAAAAAAACTATACTAATTTTACAATAATAGCGATAATAGCGATTTCGTAAAAAGAAATGTCATTTTTTATTTACCTATTAAATGTAATTTAAAAGAAGAATTTTCATTTATTCTCTCAACTGTTTCTGTTGTACTAAGTATATTCATACGTTCATCTGCCTCTAATTCATTTATCGCGCAACATGAATCTGGTGAAAAAATACCATTATCTTTCACTTGTTTATTTTTATCTACCGTTTGAGTTTTTTCTTTACTTTTAATCAAGTTTTTAAAGGACAACAGTACATCGTTATTTATTTTACAACGAATTTGAGGGGATAGTTTACGCATAATATTGAAATTTACTTCTTCAATATGTGTACGGGTAATTATACATTCTTGTAAAATAGTTTCCACAATTTTTGGATCCAAATTTTCTATTCGAAGCAACAAATTTTTCAATGTACTCCAATATTCACCATATATAATATGCTCTTTTAAACACAATTGTTTTAAAACACAATTTACGAACTCAAAATCGCTATTGTTTACAATGATTGATATTTCATGAGTAATTATTTTGATAGAATATCTTTGTTTTAAATAATCAATAGTATGGAAAACTGTATCACCGTTAACAACTTTTAACTCATATAATTTTTTCAGTATTTTTAATGTACACTGGATATCATATTGAGAATAAACACGTAGTACTTGTACATAAAAGTTTCGTAGAAAATCTATAAAATTATTAAATACTAATTCGTCTAGTATTTTAAACAAATATTCTTCATTATGACTATACCAATTAATCATAATTGGTATAAACTGCAAAATGAAAATAAGTATGACATACAAATACATTGACACTTAGAAAGAAAGTATAAAAAAAACTAAAGGATTGTAATTATATACATACGTCATGTCTAAAACGACAATCGTTTTTAAGACATTTGTTATACATCATTGTGTGATAACAAAAGCCGTGAAAAATAGATTTAAATACATTGATATTCCACGATGTGGAAATTTGTGGATTTTGTAAAGATTTTTGGAGTACAGTATTATCTTTTTGATCTGAAGTAATTTGTTCTAATCTTGATCTTGCAACTTCTTTTGAAACATTATTTTCATTGTTATTTTCGTTGCTATTATCGTCGTTATTGCTATAAAATGTATTAAAATCAGATGTAGTATTTTTGTAATAATTTTCGATTACATTATCAGTCATTTGAAATGATTTTTCACTATTATCATCTAGGTATGCATTGTACCTGGAAAAAAGATCATATTAAAAAGTAAAGTAATTAGTAATATAAATAAGTGATATTTTTCAAATTAATTATTATTATTATTATTTCCAAAGTCATTACTCTTGCATCAGGGTTGAATCTGCAAACAAAGATAAACAATCACTATCTTCTGCTTCTTCATTATTCAAATTTTCTTTGTCTGCAAGAAATTGATTTTCCATTGATGATCTATTCATTTCTGACACAGTTGATTCACATAATTTTACATTCTGGGGAGAATCACAAATTTTTTCATTAATGATTCTACAAGTTTCAACTTCATGTTTTTCTTCTTTTAGATATTTTGAAGTGTTTTCCTGATGATTTTCATCGTGTGATCCACTTCTAAAATTTCTATTTAATTTTCTTCTTTTTACGTTATCATTATTATCATCATTCTCATCAGTAACTGTACATTTTTCATTTGTTAAATCTGTATTTTTATATGAATTTTTCTCTGCAGTATGTGTTATATCATCTTTTTCTTCTATGATCTTTGGTGAAGCTACAATAATATGTGGAAACACAATGCTTTCATTTTCACCGTATTCATTGAGAAATAGATTATCTTTGCTTACATCCTGTATAGTTTCTAAGTCAACTACTTTTGTTATTCTGTCATAATTAATATCTTTATTAGAATTTTTATCTTTTCTTTGCAAATCCATTTTATTTGCATATATTTTATCAATTTCTTTTAATAAATTCTCTTTCTGCGAATTTGACAGATTATTTGTAAAGTCATAACTGTTAGATATATTATTTTGTATTGGTTGTTGTTCTAATACAAAATTTTGTTTCTCGTTGGCCAAAAGAATTTGATTTGAACCTTTATCACTGACCTTTTCTAAACAAATTTTGAATCTCTTATCATTCTGCACTGCTTTAATTATTTTATCTACTGACGTTTGAAACATAAATCAAATTTTTAGAAAATTGAACAAAAAAAAAAATGTAATATAAAAAGCAATTATAATACTTACTACATGCTTTTTCCCAAGAGTTAAAAATATTCTCATCTGCAATTTTCGTGACACTTTTCTTTTCAAGAAAGCTATTGTTCGTATTTTCTTTTAAATTTTCCGATACTTCCAAATTTTTATTCACCTTTTGTATATCATTTTCATTTACTGTAGACATTTGAAATTTTTTATTGAATGATTTAATTTGGCTTCTTGTGATATATTTTGGTTTTTTCACCGTGGACTCTCCAGCCAAACGTGAATACTCGAGTAAACGACGTTTGGGATATTTTCTAAATATACCCTTCTTATTACTTGTGTTTTTCAATTTCTTATTTATCAGTCTAAATTGCAATGGAATATTATGCATCATTGATACATCATTCAATATATTTTCAAGTCTCAAACAATCCTGCAGAACAACACATGCTTCCTTTAAAACTACGACTTTTTTATATTTATTTTCCTTATTCATTTTCTTCAATGTACTTATATTATTCTTAGAAATACTATTGTCAACTTTTGTATAAGATCTTCCTCTGGTACTTCTTTTTGGATAAAGAATGTCCATTTTTTTCTCTTATTTTGCTCTGCGTTATAAATTTACTTAATTTATTGCGCCTATATCAAAACTAGCTCGAACTTGAAATTTAAAAAATGACATGAAAAATATTTCAGCAACGTAAAAACGTATTTAGAAAAACGTATCTACAAAATGTTGCGCAAGTTTACGAAAATATAGAGTATAAGTATAATATTTATTTACTATTATTATTCTTTTTTGTTGGAGAACAATTGGCTAAACTCGATTCATTTCTGTAATCAACTGGACCTTCCACTGCAATTAAATTCACTTGCACGTGTGCTTTCTTGAAATTTTACTTGTCTCCATCATCGCAATTCAAACACAATAACTAAACAACGAGAATCACAAGAAGTGTTCGATTCATCGATAATATCGATTTCCCGCCAAATTTTAAAATTTCAAACAGACAAAGAATGAATTTCTTTTCATGGCTCTCGTTTACTTCTTTCGGAATTTTCTGCAAAAAATTATTATTCCTTAGTTCGACAAATTTGTCTAGATAAATATCTAAATCGAAGTTGGAAATTAATAACATGCGTTGGAATAAATTTATTCATTCATTATCCTCATACCGATGAAAAATACGTGTTATCATGAATTCAATTGGAAATAAAGGAATAAAGAAATATTCAAATTATTAATTTCAACAAGAGCTATTTATATTAAAAGTTATACTGCAAATAATTAATACATGGATTTTAAGAGACTTCCTTCATCTTTCTTTATGAATCGAAAACTCGAAGTGCAAGTACAAAGCGTATTTGTTATTAAACAGAAAATACTCATTACAAAAAATTAATAACATAAATAAGTTGAAGATAACTTATGCAAAATATGAGGCAATTAAATCAAAATGCAAATTAAATCAAAAAGAAAATAAGTTTAAAAAAAGTTTTTTAATTACATAAAAATATATGTTGTTTTTAGCAATTAGTATTTCAAAAACTTAAAAGAATAACGCATATTTCATACTACTTATACATAATTTTAACACATGTACTACAAATGAAATCTTTAAAATTTACATTTCATATATATCTATACATAAAATTTTCAAATAAAGTTCTGACAAAATTACGTAAACAAAACATTATGTCACCGATTAGAAAGTTGCATCCCACTAAAAAAGCAAACGCAATATGTCTAACACGTGTGACCAATTTCAATAAGAGATATTTTTCCTACTTTTCCTAAAAAGCAAGGACACCTCTTTAAAATAAGTGTTAGGGGTTTGGAAACACAATGCATTGAACCGTTTCAATAGCGCGTCTGGAAAGAATCAATGGAGTGTTTTAGTCATAAAAAAACTCATTTGCGAAACACGTGCGAAGTATGCTCCACAGACGGTCTGCGACGAAATATAATTTTATGACCAGCATTTATTTAACATAAAAAGTTAATTTCAACCGTTAACTTTGACTTTTTAGCAACAGATTTTTGTCCGCAGCATCTGTGTTTACCTTATTCGTTTATAATTTTAAAGCACAAAAAACCAGTGACAGATTTACAAAAAAATATTTTAAAAAAAAGTTATCAAATATCAAAGGAATATTTTTTATGAAAAAGAAAAAGAAAACCCAATAATGGATCTCACGTACGTTATTATTGCAAAAATAATATACGATGAATACAGTCTTCCCATGGAAAAACGCCATCGATTTTATACGTTAAACTTATGAAATGATTTGCTAAAATCAATTCTATGATAGAGGTTTGTAAACGGTATTGTCCAAATTATTAAAAACCATTTGTTCGTCGATCCAATCACGTGCTACGGCAACATTAGCATAAACACCTGGATTACCACTTTCCGCGCAACCGATTCCCCACGCTACGATACCTGCTTGCAAGTATGTGCTGGGATTATTTTTAAGTGGGCACACAAGAGGACTTCCTCCGTCACCCTAGAAAAATCAAATCATTCATTTCGATATACACAATGGATATTTAAATATTTTCACAAAATCTATACAAACGTATAATGTATGAAAAAAGCCTATGATTAATTTAATAATAGATCATAGATGATTAATTCACCTTGCAAGTATCTTTGCCAGCCTCTCCACCAGCGCATATAAAACTTTCGTGAAGAATAAAATATTTTCCTAGTCTAGTCTTTCGAAGCTGTTCTTGACATGTATTACGTGGCATTATTGGCAATTCTACCTTCTTCAAGATTACCTGATAGTGTCCCTCCTTACCTATAAGTTAAGTTACCGTTTCAAATAGGAATTAAAGAGGAATTATTACAATCTAAATAGTGAAGATTCTTACCAAAGATATCCTTTCCCCAGCCACTAGCAAAACATCGACTGTTATCAAATATATCGTTCCGTTCTGGCAGGCAAACGAGATCAACGTTGTCTGTCAAATTTACCGGCTCGGACAAGATTAAAATGGCGAAGTCGTTAAAAAGAGCGCCGGCATGATACTTTTCATGAATGATCACTTTCTGCACGATGCGATCTTGATGAGGATAAATCTCATTATTAGTTTGCGTGTCCCATTCTCCAGCGCGAATTCTCAATTCGGATGGTTGCTTTCTATGCGAAAAGCACGTGTATTTAATTAGAAATTGTTGGATAAATCAATAATATCGATGATATTCAGAAAGATATTAGACTATTTACCCTTGCACGCAATGAGCAGCAGTTAAAACAGCCAGCTTGTGAATCAAGGAACCACCGCATTGATAAACGTTCAATTTCTGATTGTTTTCGCCGATCGGTTCTTCCTTCAATATAGCCACCATCCACGGGAATTCGCCGAATTCTGCTTCACTGTTACTGTTGCCAGTAATTCTGAAGCCAACACCATTCGGATGCCTTTGTCCACAGCCTTTTCTCTCGATTGGCGAAGGTGTAATTATTTCTCCAGAATTCGTCCTGTCCGGTATCTTGCAGCAGACAGCCAGGTAATTCTCGCACGGACCCGAAAGAGCTCTGTACCATAAAATTTTTATCATTAAATAATATTTTCTTAAAACAGTATTTTTCACTTTACATTCTAAATGCGCTATCTTGAAAAATGTTAACTAATATTGTGTAATTATATGAACCAGAGTGCAAATTTCTATGCATTTGTAAAAAATGTTAAAGCTCAAAAAATTGCAAATAGTATGAAAGAATATATATAGCATCCACAACATAATGCTCACTACAAAAAGATCCTATTTTTTTTATTATATTCTCAAAAAATATGAATTTACATAGAAATCCGCAGTTCACATATATTCACACATATACACGCCACAGTTGCATTCCTGATCGAGTTGAAACTACTTTGGAATATAATTATCATATTTAGAATATAAAGTGAAAAATCTATCTGGAGTAAATCCAAAGATAGTCTCATGCGGCGTGCACATTTAACAAACGATAATTAAACCTGATATCCACATATTTGTACATACAGAATGAATTTTGTTCTGTGCTTATTCGAGGATGACGAATGTTACTGATACGTATTTGGTATCGATCAGAATCAACCCAACATTACCTCATAATCGTGCACCATCTCCGTAAAACACAGTGTTAAATCTTTGCCATTTTGAGACCGATCTTTAGAATTCACTCTCTCTCTGTTCCATATTCATAGTGTCATCTGTATCAATCAGACCTGATATCGATCAGTGTCTCTCCATTTTCCGAAATGGTACCGTTTCGACATTGATAATACGGCACGCATTCGCAGTCTCCCGGTGGTTGTTTCGTATTATTCGTTCCCAAAATAGTATTCGGTGTAGTGGTGGTTTTTTTGTTAAATACGTCCGAAATTAAATGATCTAAAGCAGAGCCGGTAACGGGGGACACAGTTTGCGAATTTGTTTCAAACGCGCTCGTTATCAAAGCATCCAATCCACCATCAGATTGGGGAGCTGGTGCAACCCAAGAAAAGTTGATCACCGTCAATGCCAATAGCACGCACCACGTTGCCATGTTGGAGATCCTGAAACAAATTCATTCGTTACGTTAGAATCTTTACATTAATCTCAAGAGGTCGAAATGCAAGAGCTCTTGTATAAATGGAAATCATCGGCCAAATGGTGTTAGCCAGATGTTTTTTTAAGTTTCGAAATGGAGACCTCTGGCGTTATTTGTTAGTCTTGAAATCTTAAGTACTTTAATTGATCAATAAATATTTTTGGAGTGAAAAATTGTGAGAGACAGTTTTAGTTCATTGATTTGAAACTAATCTAATCAATCTAATCTAACCATTTGCATTATTTATACGAGTATAAAGAAATATGTTTAAAAATGTGATTCATATAAAAAAATATACTTGAGTTTTAATAGAATGTTTAATATATTAGATTTAACAAGTAGAAAACCTTGATAAAGATTTCTTTTAAAGTCTAGCTGTGTGATTTAGAAATTATGATCGGTTCAAGCGGTTAAAATTCAGAAAAAGATATAAGTAGTTCAACTGTTAAACGAAAGTCCAAGAAAATATCGTCGAACAAATAGATTTCAACGCAGAGTTTATTGTCGACATTATAAATTTGTTCTTAAGGCAACAGAATATTTTTATAAACAAAACTGGTTAATCTAGTCAAAGAAGGATGAACGATTACAAAAAAGTAATGAGATGTTCAGATGAACGTTGCAATCTACGAAGATATCATAAGAGATTATCAACCGGCTAGTGTTATTTTTCTTCTCCTTTTTTTTTGCATATAAATAAGTATGACTTCATGTTTTCGAAGATGGAACCGGTACAACGAGGCGAGAAGCAGTAAGTTCACTCCCTCCCTTCGTTCAGTAAGCGGAATACGAGGAACGTTTCATAAAAATTTACAAGTGAGCTGGAGGCGTTCGATTCGCTAACGTGATCCATTGTTTATTCCTTTTATACTAATTTCGTCTAATACTTTACTTCAAGAGATATAGCTACGGTAATCGTTCAGTTAACGTTGTAAACAGGTTAAGTTGTCTTACTTGAATCAATCAACGAGGAAGATGATCAACTATATTGATAAACATAATTACCTTGATAAAATGTATATTTAATATCTGATGTTGAATGAATATTTCAAGAGATTGTCGAAGTCTCAAAAAGTTCATAAATAAATAATTAGTTGATTTCACGATGTAACCATGACTATTAAAATAGAAACAAATGTTTCGAGATTTCCTGAAAGAACATAATAAATATTACATTTTGAAGCGTAAATCAACAATACATCTCTGACCCTCGTCATGGGTGGCTGACCAAGATTACTAATTATACGAATAATTGCGCGACGTTCATGAATGATAAATAAGCAAAATTTTCCAACTTGGAATTCCCAAGATTTATCGCAATCGTTTAAAAGAAATATAAATAAAGATTATCAAAGCAAATTGAAAAAAAAGGACAATCAGAGTGATAATACCAAAGACTATCTAAAATTCCATGAAGCACATAAATTATATAAGCATTCATCCCTGTGTGTGTGTGCCATTCTTGACATTGATCTTTTTCAGGATCTGGTTAGTACAATTATGATATGTCAACACGTTAAATATTCTCTTATTCTTTTACATCAGATTTGTTTAACAAATCTAAAAATAAATCGAACATAAATATTAATTGAACGTCAATTGAATATCATTAATAAAATTAACCATCAAAAACGATATTGAATCGTAATAGACATTTATTACACGTTTAAGAGATAAATGTTAGTATTGCTTGTCAAGGACTTCCAGGAAAGCTTCTCACTCTCAGCCAACATCTTTATCTTTTCTTATAAACAGTCTAACACAAATCATAGCTGAAACCTCACTACAGTTCCATAAGATTTTTTTTTTTTACAATTGATTCATAGTTGATTTCTTCAGAAAAATAATCCTAAAATTCATATTCATGTTCATCGAACAACTCGAAAATTTACGTTATGTATTACTATCACTTCAATGCACCATTCAATCACGCATCATTCAATGTGAAACAATAAAACACTTACTGTAAATTGATCTTTGATCTGAACCGATGAGTTTCCTCTTGAGAGAGTAACGAACGATTGCGATGCGTCGAACGTCGGGCCCGCGACTTCGTTTACAATTATATATACAGCAGCCACGCATTTATGAGAATGATCCCCACCAATCCTCGATTTCTTGATTCTCCATCCCAGCGTACGCGTATGTGTTGTTTATTAACCTTAACCCATTGGACATTGAAGCGATCTTACTCATTTGAGTCAGGTGGTATTCCCCATACGCACTTATAAAATTGAAGCAAGAAAATTTCCTGGAACCTTTTCCACAAGCAGGATTCCCTTTTTTAACGATATCCCTATTTTCACGTTTTTATTCATAAATTTTACTTGCTAAAATACATATATATTGATTGATACTTTTTTCCCCAAGAAATCCATAATAATAAGTGAATTTGTAAAAAAAAGATTTCTCACCTCCTTCGAAATTTTTCTGAAAAATTCTCTTGTGTTTTTCGTCAAAACAATCATCGTGAATTGAAACGATGATTTCGACAGTGGAATTTCTAAAAATAAAAATGAAGTCGTAATAGGTCACTTACTTTGTATATATTCATGAAGTAATAACCTCTCTTGTAAGATATAAACTTCCTTCGTTCAATTTCAACACGACTATTGCTTCTAAACTGTTATGTATCTTTGGAATTCATTGTTTTCATCTTATGCCAAGAAAAAATATGTTCCTTGATTATTGAATTGTACTTTAAAATTCGAAGACAAATATTTTTTTATTGTTGTTGTTTCGAATTTTCTATTCGTGAAAAAGATCGGGCATATTAATTCATTTATTTTGCACCAGATGTCACGACAGTGTTACGACAGAAAGATAGACGATATCGACATAATCATTTAGACGCGCTTTAGGAAAAGTAGGTCGCAACAATACTCGCTTAATTGTTATTACTAACTCGTGAGATTTTGCGATAACTGATATAAGCTGATAATATTCACATTATTGTACTCAACGATGTACATCGTAGATAATCGATGGGAAAATATAGTATGGAAGAATATTATAACGCTGTCCATTATTCACCTCCTCGTGACTCAAAACTGCAATCAATATTTTTCTAACTTGTAATGCAATGACATACTTTTGTGCGGTATTCAAAGGAAATGGCTGCAGTTCGTAGGTTATGTTTTTTATCGCTTCGAGTAAAAATCGGTATGTATTTTTTTAATCGAACGTAATATGGAACAAATATCATTGAGAAAAATTGATATAAGATAAAGATACTACGATGCATGTGTAAATACTTATTGTTACAGGAAATAATTAGAATTGTTACATTCGTTGGATTTACAAACACGGTTATCTTCTGGCATTATTTTATTTAGTTATATTATAACTTGATAAAAAAGACTAGATAATAAATCTTTAAGATACATTACAAACACGATTATCTTCCGGCATTATTTTATTTAGTTATATTATAACTTGATAAAAAAGACTAGATATATCTTAATAAATCTTTGAGATACATTATTTTTTAGTATGCCCCGTAAGTTGCCAATTGTTGACTAATCCATTCCGTATATTTCGCTACATTCGTGTAAACTGCAGGAACATTCGACGATCCGCAACCGATTCCCCAAGATACTATACCAGCCTAAAAAAGAGGAATATGTCATTCTTTTTTTTATTCTTTTTTTCCTTATTTACTGACATCTCTGGAATGTAATACTTGAAGTAACGTGATACCTGAAAGTATTGTCCTGTAGCTGTGGGGCATACAAGAGGCCCACCACCGTCTCCACGGCATGTATCCTTATTTACCTCTCCCCCTGCACAAATAAAAGAGCTGTGCAACTGAAAATACGCTCCTAATCTTGTCGTACGAAGTCGATTTTGACAATCAGACCTGTCCACTAAAGGCAGTTCCACTTTCCTTAATTCAGTTTGATACGTTCCACCTATATCAAACATATTTAATCAAAAATTTTAATAAGTAAAATGATGTTTTCAAGGACGTATAAAAAAAAAGCTACAATAGTATAATAATCATACCGAATGAATTCTTTCCCCAACCTGTGCCAATACACTTAGTACCTGGAGGAAAAAGTAGTCCCTGCTGTGGTATACAAATAGGGGCAATATTCACATTCAATTTCACTGGTTCGTTTAAAATAATTACTGCTATATCGTTGAACAGAGCGGCATTATAAAACTGAGGATGGGCCACTATGGCTTTTATGCTCGCATCTAGAAAAGGAAGTGGTTGGTCGCCAAGTTGATATTTCAGATCCCATTGTCCAAAACGTGCTATCGGTCTGTTGTTTCCTAAACTAACAGTCTTTTTTTCCTCATACTTTTCTTCCAAATTTCAACTATAGACTGTGTTTTTAATAATCCAATTTTTAATTACAGAATCTACATAATCTTACTTGGTAACACAATGTGCAGCCGTGAGAACAGCCTTGTTAGTAATCATGGATCCCCCGCACTGGAATAGATATTTACCATCTGATTGTACCGTTAACAAAGCCACCATCCAGGGAAATTCTGCAAAATACGTTTTCCCAGTGTCCACAGGATAAGGTTGGGCTGTAAAAATAAAAAAGTCAAACATCCACCAGTTTCATTAATTCAATACAACAATCATTTATCAACCATTTACAGTCATCTACTTACCTGTCGCATAAGTTTTATTCTGAATACCACATCCAGGTTGCAAGAACGACACTTCGCCATTCACTACGTTCTCGTCTAATTTGTCTAAATCGTCGTTTCTTGCTATATTGATCGTAGGAGAGGCTCGACAACAAACTTCATCCGCGCTTCCACACACAGAAAATCTTGGATCGATGGCGCCAACTCCATTTATGCTAACAGAATTTCCTGGTACGCATAACCAACTTTTCATACAATAACAAGCCTGAGAGGTTCCGGGATTTCTGACAGGTCCGATCACCACTGGAATTCCGTTTCCATAGCCTGTGTTTATTGCTTGACAGCAGGAGGTAGGTACAGGACACGTCTGTTGACTGTAAGTTACCACAGGATTTATGACACCAACATTCACAGGAATTACAACCCCGTTATTGCACTGGATCGCATTTCCACATAATACACAAATTTGCGGAGAAACGACAACTGGAGGATTAGTTACTACAGGATACTGGATCACGCTGGTTGGTCTGCAACATACCATGTTACTTGGACACTGTATATATTGCGCACGAGGATTTATGACGCCTTCCCCGGAATTGCCGACGATTCCGTTTGGATCGCATTGAGTAGCCAGTACACAGATACAAATTGAGATAGGCTGAGTTTCTGTAGTTGGAAAGATCACTGGTGGAAATGTCGAGGTGGTCGTAGTTGCCTTTGTAGTAGTAGTTGTCTTCATAGTCGTAGTAGTAGTCTTCATAGTCGTAGTAGTAGTAGGTTTCATAGTGGTCGTCGTTGTGTTCCGTGGACGACAGCAGACTTCCAAATCTCCAGTGCATCTTCGATATCTGTTTCAAAATGTGAACCAACAGTCAACTCAACGAACTAATATTCCTGCGAGTATTGTAGAAAAACTCACCGAATATCGATCACCCCAATGCCATCCGCAATTATAGTGCGATTAGCGTCACATAAATAATAAGGAACGCAAATACAATCAGCAGTCGGTGGCGTGGTTGGCACATTTTCTATCTTTTGTATTTTCTTTTTCAGTTTGAGAAGATGAAAGAAGAACAGAGGTGACGAGACTCTGTGAAACGATCTATCTACTCTTCTTACTTCCTCGTCCGATTTGTCTGAAGATATCACTTTCGAAATCATCAGGAAGATTGTGATAGAGTATACCAGAGCAAGGAACCGCAGCATGACTTGCTTTCTATTTGCCGGCACGTTCTCTATTGAGCAACTTTTAACGCGACGCGTCGTTTATGTATACAGGATGCGTCGGTTTCCTGGCACCGGGAATATCCAGAGCCAATGCCACAAGGTTAATGTGTGGTTTTGTTATACATCAAGTCCTCAATTTTTTGAACAATGCAGAGCTACGTCATGGTTCAGAGCACGAAGACGAGATCAGATAAACGTTAATATTCCTGCACACGTCGTCGGCTATCATAACAAACTTTCAAGTTCTTCTAATATACTTTGGCCTGTTTTATATTTCAATCAAGAGCTTTTTTGTTACGCTAGGCTTCTTTATGATAAATTCACCGACAATATCCATTTAATAAACTTTACATCAAAAAAATGTAAATAAACATTGGAAACCAAAACAAACAATCTAATGTTTGCAAACAAAGCGAAATTTCAAAGTTTTGGAAATTCCAATTGCAAATTCTCAGTAATTTTTGAAAGATTTTTGAAAAATTGCAACAATTTTGAGTTAGGTCGGATCTCGAAAAATTGTAATATTTATCGATTAAAAAATTGTAATATTTATATTTTAAAAATTGTAAAATTGTAATATTTATTAAAATGTGAATGTTAGTCTATTTTCAAATTGCAATCTAGAGAACACAGTTTTTCCACTTTTTTTGTTAATAATTTGACTGTCTTTGCAAATTTTCGGGTGAAAAACCTCCCTACCGTGGCTCGGGTACTCGCACACCCCTACCATTTATATTAGAGCAGCTCACCGTAACGAATACAATGAGTGACCCACTTACCTGGTAAACCATCGACCAAAAAAAAAAAAGTATGAGGATAAAATATTACAAGCTGTCACGAATTAATGTCCGCATAAGGTAAATAGATTGCATTTTAAACAGCGTCGAAAACAAATTACTCGCATGCTCGCGATGTCTGTACTCGAGACTAAACTTGAATATAACGAGAAAATATCGGATTAAAAAAATAGATACTTTGTTTTAGCTACGATGAAAAAAACTTTACAAAAACCCTTACGGTTAATCATCGAAACGCAGCGACGTAAATTGCTTCTACCGGTTGGAGGCGTGCGAAACGATTTGTGCTCGGCCACGTGTGTGTCGTACAGAACGCGGACAACAGTTTCTATGAAATCCATTGTCACGCAAGGGGTTTTACTTGTGAAATGTGTCATTTTTTATTTGCTTCCTCTTTTTTTATATACATGATCTTCTGATAAAGAACAATTAAATATCGATTACTTCTGTTAGTATGGGTTATATAATTTAAAATAGACACAAGTATAAGTTGCAATATTCTTTTATAAACATCGATAATCACGATACAAATTATTAGACTACATACACTTAAATAATGACACGCCAATAACATAATAATATTAATATAATGAAACAAGTAACATTAATGATGAGAAAAATGATGTGATACATATATATATTATGACGGTAATATGCAAAACGTAATGTAAAATTGCAATACAGAAATAGCGAGCGCATTATTGTAAAAAAGATCGAAATCAAATTAAAATATAAATGACATTTTTCGTTTCATTCATACAAGTTCAAAATAAATAATAAGCATCCATCGTATTATCGATCATACATCATTTATCATCAAACTACAAAAATTAGCTTTCTTGTTTGTTTTCGAAGAATCTCGAAAATTTGCCAACATTCCATCGCTCGCCATTGTAATATGTTCAATAAAGAAGTGAACATTCAATCGAAGAATAATCGCGTGGAAATTAATATTTGTACAATTCTCATTGGATTACTGGAAATTGTGTTTAGGGTACATCGGAAATGAACGGAATGTGGAACGAATAAGGAATAGTATAGTGTAATAACCGTCGGAATTAGCTACCTCTTCTACACTGTTCGAGCTCTCTAGCTGCTATTACTACGTTATCACCTGCTGCTCATAATCGTAAACCACACTGGCGTCAGATTACGGTAACGTCATCTCGCGTTTTATTGTGAATCATCTACTACCATACGTATGTATGACGGTAGCAACAGCGCACGCAGAGAATGCATATGGGCTTTCTTCGTAATTATTTCTGTTTTTCACGTATACGAGAAGAAAATCACAGAAAATCGCAGTTAAAGTTTACGACTGTTTTCAACAGAGTGAAATATTTTGTTTGATCGTTCCTTATATCGTTTATTTTATCTCTTTGGATTGCTACACATCACTATCAATAGATAATACATATTTAATTACAACTAGCAGGTATGGTATATAAATATTAGAAATATAACACTCTTTATAAACAATTCATATCTGGTTACTACATTGTAGAAACAGCTGTCTACGGGATTGACGATTTCTTCACGGCACTAATCCTACTTTAACATCAATAAACTCAACGTAAAAAAAAAAAATTCAAAAAGTATACAAACGTAACGAAAAGTACTCGGTATATAAGCTCTCTAAGTTTGGAATCTCTAGTTTACTGTCTAAAAAGAAAAAAATAAAGACAAAGGTAAAATGTACGAACCACCTGTTCTAATCCTGTTCTTGGAAGAACTTGTGAAGTCTTTTCCCTCTGGAATACAATTAATAATCTATCGTACAAAAGTATTTGAGCGATATATTCGACAGTCATAATACGTCTTCAAGAGTAATAATACTATCATCTTTATTCGATAAGTAATAATATCCTAACACGTAAGTGCTAATATTATAATTATTATATCGTAGGAACATAGCTACAAAAGAATCAGCAATGCAAATCTAATCAATGTACACATTTTTATGAGCCCGTTATCCTCCCGAGATTTCAATTGGAAGTTGCGATATAAAATTTGGTCTCGGGACAAATACTTGAACAATATCGCACTGCAAGGAGCATAGAAGCAGTTGTTCTTCCTCTCCTATCTCGTTACGTATGCAAACAAGCCTCGGAGGCACTATTAAATTACACGAAAAAAATATTAATACGATTTCAAGACCAAGAGGTCGCCCAAGAGATTACATCTCCTCAGGTGTAATCCAAGATATGGCGGATGAATATCTTTACAAACAATTGTGCAATTATTTAATTACCAATTGTAAAAACCGGCCGGTAAAGTTTAAATCTTGGGAAAACAATTTCTCAACTGTCCTTAAATATTTTCGATAAATACTACAAGCTAAATTATTAATAATTTTTATTCAAAACTCCTTTGCGAAAATTAACGTTAAACCTACTCATTGCTACTAGCTATGAAAAAATATACATACAACGCAAAAAAAAGAAGTTTCCGACTACTCGAAATTGACCTACCAAACGGAGTATAAAGAATATACTAAATGCTCGATGATACTATCGCCTAATTCAACCCGAAATTTCAAAAGCGAACTCGCCGCAGAGAAACCAATGCGTTCACTCGCTCGTTCATCCGTGATTAAATATGACAAAACGACATGTGCTTTGTTCGATTCGACTTGGCACGCTCGTCGAGCGTGCAATGGGTGTCCAGAACAAAACACACGTCTTCTGAGGAAGATCGGTGAAACCGACAAACAAAAAAAGCCACTGCCTGGAAAGAGCTACAAATCTAGCCATCAGTCATGGAAGTACCGAACAAAAGAAGGTAAACATTACGAGTGATCTCTGTTTCGGAGACTTCCAACGAAACTCATAGCTAGATATACAGGAACGAGAGAACTTTGCAAGTCTGCCAGTTTCGCCAATATAAGCTTAAATCATCAATACTTGATTTCACTTTTCAATTATTTCGATCATTGCTCGAAAATATCGATGTCTAATAAGTTAAAAGTATCATGAACGAGCTGCAAACTTTTGTATATGTTCTACATGTACTTAATTGCTATTGAATGATCAAGTATACTTTAAGTATGCTTTAAAAAGAACTTCCCTCATTGGTCCCTCTTGTCGATCGTTTTAAGAGAAGTTAGCCTTAAAAAGAAAAAAGAAAATACTCTTCTTTTATGACTTTGAATAAACGTTAGTAAAGTACAAACGCAGTCTCTATGTTACACTTGGTATAGATAAGTAAAACTGCGTAAGTCAAAATTATGGTCTAATGTAAGAATTGCATCGTTTCATTTCAACTCAATTAAATATACAGTACACTCTGTCAATTAACGTGTCTCGATAAAAAATCATCGCTCGAAAAACTTTTAAGATTGGAAAACGTGATTTGCGTTTTGTTAAACGATTTACAGACGATCGATGTGTGGTCTACAATTCTGAACGATAAGTTTAATTTTGTCATACTTATTGGCTGTTGCGTAAAATCTCTTAAAGAACTTCTCCTTATTGACATTATCACAGTAACCAATCACGTTCAACTCGTTTTCACATCGGCGTAAAAATTTGTTGAAATATAATCTTAAGACGTTATTGTCAATGCGTGTAAACTTACATGAATAAAAAGAAGAAAAGAGGAAAAAGAAAAGAAATTCTCGTATCAAGTGCTGGCTCGAGAAAGCCGGTAAAACTGTATCCACTTACGAATAAATATTTCTTCGTAATATCGCATGGAAGAAATTGTTGCAGGAAAACAAGTTTGGCGAGAATGGCACGTTTCATATATAAATAATTTCTACAACTATAAGAGCCTGTAATTCCTACAGCAATAAGTTCTTTGGATTCCAGCCTCTCGATTCGTGTTACAAGTTGAACGATTCTCACACTTTCTCTAATTTCCTTTCCAAGACATATTGCACGAGATGAGAAGAAATAAATACGATGTGAGAAAGAGGAAATCAAAGATAGTCGAGTGAAAAAAAGAATTGCAGCGCGATTGCTCAACGTAATGGCAATCTCGTTACACAAATCGTTGTCAATAGTTGAAACTTACATTCCTGTAAGGCACTTCATTCGTTTTCAATACTTGGAAGGGTGCGACGGTAAGATTGTCAGCAGATGAGTACCGAAACGCTCGAATCGCTGAACTTTTGAAGTACCACTTCGAAGTTCTCAAAGAATACAGCAGATACTTGTAATGTTTTATGGCACAACGGTGACACGTGGTTCGAGCGCCATGTGCGTTTTACTTGACGCGTCGTTTGCCCATTGAGTTTCTCAACAGCTTAAACGCGTTCACCGTCGTCAACGGTCCAGGATTCTTTGGACTTTTCGGGCAATATTTAACTGTGTGTGCCACGTCTCCGCATGCGCCGCAAATTGGACACGTGTAGGCCCTAATGATACATAGAAAAAATTGTGTGAATACAGATTTGCGACTTTTAACACTCGGCAAGTTTCTTTTTAACCATTTGCGAATTTCTACGGTACTCAGTATTCTATTTCATTATTTTTTCCTGGACAATAATTGCACAATTAATTCCCTTCTCCTCTTGCACAACAATTTGCCAATTAATAAACATTAATGAATTTTAAGTTTATATACAGTTTATACATTTTCAAATAGAATAATTAGGTAACTTATTTGAAAAATTTTATTATCAAACTTGTTTTTTTATCTATAGTAAGATTCTGGAATTATAAACATGAAACATGTAAATTCATCCAAATTGTGACTGACCTTGGAAGTAGTTTATTGAACATAAACAAACTAAAATGTAATACCGAATGTTGTTTCAACCGCAAAGAGTTAAAAAGGAAATATATGGAAATATAGAAGTTTGATTTACCTCAAAACTGGACAACAGACACGGCCATCAGCGTCTTTTAGCAAATGTTTTCGGTAATAAGCTTCCTCCTCGCCATTGTTTCTACAGAAAACGCATTCTGTAGGCAAGGGTTTCTTGTTCTTCTTACGACGTGGTGTCATTTCTGGTATTATATCATTGTCCAGATCTGGACAGTATTCAAAATCACGCCCATTATGACGGAATTCCTCCATTACGTCCTCGACTAAATTAGTCAAACAACGTTACATGCGTTTTGTCAATGTACATAAAAAAAGAGAAAAGAAAAACAGATAAAAATAATTGAAGTTATACAAAGTGCGAAGAATATGTAAAATCGAAGATAGCACATCAATTTATCAACAAAAAAAGAAAAAAAGAACATTCTGAGATCATTTTCAGTCATCGAAGCTTTTCGAACAATTAAAAAGGAACACGACACTCGCGATACTATAGTTTATTTTCGTCAAAGTTTTTTCCACACCTAATGCGATAAAGAGTAAGTCCAGAAAATAACGGACACGTATAGTCTCGGGTTTCATGGTTTGTAAACAGATTCGTCCTAATTTTTCGAGCGACGAAAAACCGATGATATCATTGGTTTAATACACGTATTATTTCTAATAATTATGATCCTTGCCAAGAACTAAGAGCCATCAAGAAATTATAGAAATAATATTTATAACATTGAACAACATACATTTCCTAACAATGAAGTTTCTATATTCTCATTGCAGATCGATGGGTCGAGAAACTATCATTATCATCACTATCATCATCTCTTCCTAATGTAAATTAAGCAAATCGAGCAAATCAAGCAAAAAAATGCGCGACTTTCTGTTTACATTTACGTGATCTCGAACATCTGTATCGCGACAAGAACGATCACTTGTACTTTTTCTTCCCTTTCCTTTGTTTTTCTCCTTGAAGAAACGAATGGTCGACAAACTATACATTACGCGTTCGTACAGCACTAGTAAAGCACAAATTAACAAATAGACGATTTAATAATTTGACTAATTTGGTTTTATGTTTTCCACCTTTGCTCGATGAAGAGTTAGCTTCGATTGAGAATGAAAGACCGTGAACGACAAGCTATTCCATGGAACGTTTTAGAACTCGGAATTCCTCTTATCGATTTGTTTGTTTACAAACTATGGAACCTGCCTACTAATCGGAACGCGATCTTATCGCGCACCAAGATCCATACACGCGATTTCAAATTGGAATCATAAACGCGATATTGAAATCTCAAATTAATCGGTGCGATCACTAATTAACTTGTCAAATATTAATCATTAAATGATTGATTTACCAAGAAGAGGGACGTAACATAAATGAGAAACGTGTTTTCCTGTGGTTTGATGCCACACGATTTTTCGTTTTTGACGAAACAAATTATCGTAAATGACAGTTTAAGCAAGTCGCAGAGAAGTCATAACGAGAAAACGATTGTTATGGTAAACCTGAAGGTTATTTGTGCTAGTAAATATGATTTAATAAAGGAAGGAAATATTTACGAAAATATTTTGACACGAGAATTAGAATTTGTCGCGAAGTGCACCGTGTTATTACATTGTGTGATTTTTCCTTTAAAAAACGAAAGCGAGGAAAGAATAAAAATTCTACTCGACGAAAGCCACGAGAGTGATTCGCGACGCAAAAAAGTTACGTTGTATTACACAATGCGACACAACATTACGTTACACCATCTACGTACGTAATTTGGAAATTGAACGTAAAATAAAATGAAATACCGACCGAAAGAATCAATATACTCTTCTACTAATATAACATAATATACAAAGTCAGTAAAGCGTTTTCTCGCTTCGATCGGAATCTCCATCGACGATATTATTTAAAGATATTCTTCCAATAAATTTTACATTTTTGAAATTGCGCGAAACTGTGAAAATATCTTTGAAATTTTAATCAATGCTAAAGCGACTTACCATGCGGAGGAGGTGTGCTCTGAGTTTCGATCGTGAAATTGGCGAACAATCTTTTGATCTCCTCCTCGAGGCTAGTATTGAACGGGTAAAAGAAGTTCGACACCTGCGGCATCGGAAGTTCCTGCATGAGCGAGACATGCATGGTGAAGGCAAACGACGTGAAAATGAAAATAGGAGAGAGTTTTCGCAAAAAGACACCGACGAAGAGACAGAGATCACAAAGAACAGCGAACAAGACGCCCCGACCCAGCACAGTCGAGTTTCGAAATTCAACTGCCGAGTTAGAATGTCACCAGCACCGATCACCGTAACCAACGATTGCGACCAAAGGGTCCAATAGTGGGGATAGTGTCTCTACACTTGGGCCAGTATTCGTAAACAAACGTAACACCATTCCCATAAAAAGACGGTGATCGATTTTAATCGCTTTCAACTTGAAATATTCAAATAGACAGTGGAATGTCAAGTAAGTACGCGTATAGCGTTGTGATATTTAGCTTAATGCTAAATTTATCCAAAATTGAAAGAGATCTTCGTGTGAATTTGCGCATACATTTTCTCTTGGTGCTAAATGAATTGAGATGTCGGTTTCTTGGGTTTTGAAATAGTTTTATTAAGCTTTCATTAAATATTGGCAACGAAAGTTTTCGAATGTAACTTTCAGACAAAAGAGCGATGCAATATGAAACAAACGCCGCGCCGTATCGGAGATATGTGTGTATCATCTGATGGTCGAGAATCGCTTTGATTTCGCCGCGACAGTGACGTTAGGTTATAATTTAAAACCCGCAAGACGTTATATTCCAGGCTACGAATGAAGACACAGTTTTTCACTCATTTATATTTAATGTCAAGATGCATATCAGTTATATAAAAATACTGTTAGAAAACGATCGTTCGCATTGCGGTAGTTTTCAACGATCGGCTCGTATAGCTTGGCGGATCGCTTTTGCGGCAATTTGCAAGTCCCGATCGATTCAGACCAAAATCGTATCGTTCTTCTTGGTGAAAAAAGAGACAAAAGAATATTCGCTAATCTTCATCTTTATTGTTACTGTGTAAATATGTAGGCACTGAACAAATAATGTTTCATAATTTGTTTACAAACATTTACATTTACTGATCTTCTTTTTTTTTTCTTTTTCTTTTTGTTCAATCATTGAATATTCTCTGCGAGCAGCTTGGCCAAACATTAGCCAAGACCGCTTTTAATCCATCTGCTCGACCTTTTTAACATCCTTACGCGTAAATACCATTATCATCTTTCAGCATTGTATGCGCTCAACCCAATTTCTAATTACGATCT
>KQ435753.1:129664-143317 GCA_001276565.1 Melipona quadrifasciata | reverse complement strand
AATTGGGAAATCGGGTTAACCCTTCGCCGATGGGACCAGCCGACGCTTCACGATCCGAGATAACAGCCGACGACGAGCCACGAGAATCGTGACTGTCGTTTGCTAATTAACCCGGACACGTGCATACCATTCGAATTGGATCGGGCGAAGTGTCGAAACTGTTGACGCCGTTTCTTTTTCTCATTGTCAATCGAGGAGAGAGGCCGCCGAACCGTTGAACGTTTTCATCCATCTTTGTACAGCGTCGAAACAGGGGATCGACGGTTTCGCCGAGATTTCAGAAATTCCGGGTTCGTCGAGTTTTCGGAATTGTTTTGCGTTCTAGAAAACGTAGAGAGTCGTTGAGGGATCGTACGGTTGAAATTTAAGATTTTTTTTTGAATTTAGAGAAGATTTGGAGAAAATCGAGGTTTCATTTCCTGAAAGAACGCGTGGCACGCGCGGATACATCGAAACGAGAAAAGCAGGGAATTTGTTTCAATATTTAGCAGGGGAAAGAAGTTTCATTTCTTTGGTTATATTGGTTGAAATATAAGCTCGCGTTAAACTCATAAATTACGAGTTATCAACACTAATAAATTCTACTACTAGCATTGTAGTGAAAAAAAGAAAAAGTTTGCTAACCATGCAAATGAAACTCTACTAGGAAACTTTACGAATGAAGATATTTCTTTTCCCCGCGGTCTTTGAATTATAAATCAGTTAATCGTTCTATCCAAACAGAAATTGTAAAATATTAAAAGGGAGAAGTTCATAACTTGGTATTCTACTCGAAATAAAACTTCAAAATGTTAAGAAAGAAAAGTTGACAACCTTCGTCTTTTACCGTATTAATTTACCAATATTGTCAATATTGCTAAATCTATCGTTCAAGATGATCGACGATCGCTTAATATCACCGAGGCAAAGTGGAAAACCCTGGCGTTTGTCGAACAAACTAAACCTTTGGAATTTAGAACAAAACGGTACATCCGATATGTCTGAAACATTCATACCTCGCGAACGTAACGAGCCAGTCCACCGTGAGTTCAAGGTATAATTTCAGGAGATTTTTATTCGCGAAATACCGGGAATTCTCAATTTCGAAATTACCGGCCGTTTCCAAGGAAGTAATTAAAACTGAAAACCCGAAATTAAAAGAAGAGAACGCGGGAACGTAGCGGCGGCAAGGAGGGATGAGAAGCCCGATTTTAATTATAGTCCCTCTAAAACCACTCGGTTTCTGAATTAATAAAGAAAGGATTGAAACCGAAGAGAGTAAAGCGCCGAGCCTCTTCTCTCTTTTTCAATTCCTTCCTAGAACGCGTTAAAATCAACGGCGCATTAATTCCCCCAAGTTCTCGTTAAGCCGATACCAAAAGCTAATACACCGAAGAGAATCGTCGTGGAGTTTCTTTCCCCGACAGCATCGAGTCTGCTGACCATTTTCTCTTTCTTCTCTCTTTCTGAAGAATCGTCGCCTAGTTCGATCTTTAACTATTTTATAACTATTTTACTATCTAAAAATATAAATACAACTATTACACTCGCAGTTTTAACCTCTTGCGCTGGAATGAACGTGCCAAAATTGCAATATTTTCTCAGTCTTTTAGATGTATTTAAATGTAACGCAGGCAAAACAGACGATAAGCTTGTTACTTTTTAATAATTTCATTAATTAAAGTGATATCATACCGACGAATTCGAAAAGAGGAAGAAAGCGACGAATTATTGTATACGGTTCGGTCACTCGTTATGGTCCGCAATCCGTTGCCAGTGCAAGTGGTTAAATAGACTTTGATATCGGTGGATAGAATCGAGTATCTCACAAGTAGTAATTGGAGTTTTTAAAGGTATTTCTTGTAAGCGACAGCGGTATATGGTTAGTCGGTGTATGCGACCAAGTATGTCCCTGCTTTCGTACACACGATTTTCAAACGTGTTCGCGTCAGGCGGGCCCATTGTATCGGCATAAACGCGTCTAATGCGCATGCGTGTGATGCGCAATCGTCTGACGCGCATATCTTTAATGCGTCTGACGCTTATAGGGAATCTACCGATGAATGAATTTTCCAAGATGTCACTTTTTGCCACCTTCTATTTTACTTTAAAAATCACTTTAAACACGCACGATAATTACACAAGTAGACAATGTTTAAAAAACGATTAATGGTATATCTTTTGGTTCAGAAAATTCCTAAATATTACAAATAGACAACTTTTGCCGTAACAGAGATTAAAAATGCAGTTTCCAAATCTGTAGACGCTCATTCTAGGGTTGAAAACCAGCTTGTACGTAAATGAATATACCCTGTATTTTTATATACGTGCATTTTATACACATTGAGATATTTTTATCTTCTACGAACACTATAAAACGAAACTTGGACATCGAACTTGACTCGGATTGTACTCGAAGTACATATTAGACTCGATCCCCTAGTCGCGACGACGGCGACGCAGTGTTATCTCGTTCGCAGATAGCGACCCCTGCAAATTAACCAGAAGATTAATTCGCAATCGTTTCTCGAACTTGGAAACGGTGGATGAGCCCACTCGTCGGTTCATCGAGCTTCTTCCTAGTTTCTCCCTTCTTTTTTTGTTTCATCTTTCGATTATTCCCATCGACCGAAGCTGTTTATTACACTGCGTGGCGAACGAGCCACAGCAAGTGGCCTCGTCGAGAGGCCAGAATACTGTTATAATTCACGTAATCGAACCGTTTACGCCACCGACCACCGGAAAATCGTAAAAATAGCCGAACCGTGCGCGCACTTGGTTATTCATTCACCTGCCACGCCATGCGTTTTCCCCGAAATTCGCCGATACACCTCGCTAACCAGATCCGATCCATCGCGATCGATTTCGATGTAACCGATGTAGACCACCGCCGTCTCGTTACGACAAAACACCACTCGAAAACTTTCAATTTTCATTCTGTTGCGTTTATATACGCATGCATGCATGTATATAACACCTTTATGGAAAGTTCATTTTTCGTCGATTTTATGACTTTTGTCGTTTTTCGTCGCTCGATGGGCGCAACTTTTTTGGACGTTGGCGACGAACTCTCGGACTCGTTTAAGCATTAAAGCACAATTGCCAAGTAATGTATTATTAATATCAATATTTGCGAACATATTTTTCCCCGTCAATTACAGCTGGGCTGCAAATTTTTACGCAACCTGCGACAAATTTAATTAATTCCCGTGCAAAATATACGAAATATTCAAAAAACGTAAGAAAGGTGAAAAATAGAAAATGAAAAGTTACAATTTTCAATCGATGGAACGAATTTCCACGCAGCTACTGTTTCTTTAGATGTGTTTGTTAAAACTATGAAATTGCACGAAAATTCGCACTCTGGCAAATAAAAGTCCAACTGTAAAAAAAGAAGAGAAAGAATAGTAAATAAAAGTGAAATAATAGAACGTAAAAAACGATAGTGAAAGAAAAGTCGGATAAAAATATTCGTTTCTGTAGAAAGAGAAACATATTATTGGGTCAAATCTGTCCTAGTCACACCCCCGAGCGTGCGAATGTAAAACAATTCCCTCTGTCCGAGAGAGTTCACGTGATACAGCAGTTAAAGAGGGAATAACCTGATCGATTTGAAGGTATTTTGCAAAAAAAAAAAAAAACCAATAACATTTGTCTAGTGTTATTAATATTTCCTCGATGTTGAATTTAATTCTAAAATGAAACGTATACTCATTTTCATTTAGAATTTAATAGTTTTGAAAACGTAAAAATTGAAAAACGTAATGAATTTAAAAATGGCTCTTCGTCCAGAGGAGGCGAGAAAAGTGACATCATGTTTTCCTCCGTGGGCTTCCATAACGTTAACTGAATGAAGAACGAAACATGCTACGTTTAAAATCATACTCGGAAACGATTTGTCCACCTCTCCGGTGGAGAATAGAAAAATTTATTCTTGTTTTACGACTACGAACAAATTTAATATCTTATCACATAAAAATTGTATGAAATTCGAAACAAAATGAATGATGAAACAAAATTGGAACAACAATTTCTGCAATTTTTATTATTTAATTTAGTTGCTAGTAAGAATTGAAAATTTCGTCAAAGTCGCGCGACTGCTGTCGTGAAGTTTCATTATTAATTAATGGGGGATTTGACTGACTGGTAAGAATGCTATAAAATCATTGGAATATTCAGTGAAATGTCATATTTATCGTTGGACAGAAAATAATATTGTTGACTCGGTATACGAGATCAGCAACGATGGTAAGATCTCAACGTTCCATTCAAAAGTTCAGAGTTCAATTCTCGGTAATCCTAAGAAAAACTCCGGGTTTCTCTCGCTCTCGAATTTAAATTACTTCTGTAATTATAAAATAACTAAAGAAGTGTACGTGCGGTGTGTTATTTACGTTTTAAACATTTCGAATCGTAGAAAAATTCTCTGTTACTTCAAATTTTCCCGAATTCGACATAATTTATTTCTCTTTAGCGGGTAAAACAGCAGTTTTAGCGGCGATTATTTCAATAGCGTCATTCACGGGACAAAAAACAAGAAATACGAAGTAAAAATATCCCCAGACCCGTTAGATAACTTTCGAAATAATAACTATTTGAAGTCTTTCGATAGAAAAAAAAAAAAAAAACAATAAAAAAAGAACGTTGGAAAAATAAAAAGACACGGAGACGATTGCGTCAAAGCGAAGAACGAAGAAAAAAAAGTAATCTCACATGATAAACGAGATACAAAAGTTCCTGGAACAAAGTGAGAGAGAAAAGAAGAGACACTTTTCTCAAGAAGAGAAATTTTTCGATTCGTCTGGGAAGAACCTCAGTGAGAAAACCTTTGAGAAGTTTGAAAACAATAAATCAACGTGGAAGAAGCAGAGGTTTAATTAACCTTAAATATCGGACAAAGGTATGGCGGATTTGAATTTGGAGCGAAAAAAGAGAGAGGGAGAAAAAAATTAAAGTCTTGCGGAAACTTTGCAGGCAACAATTGAAAGTAACTCCCCGGGATACTTTTGAATAGCTGCAGGCCAACGACAATCGTCGAAAGTTGAAACTTTGGCAGGCGGGAAGCCATGAAACTTCCAAGACTGCAATTAACCGTGGAACAACTAAAAGATAATTCGCGGGGCAAGCTGGCGAGGAATTACGTTCTCTTTTTCCTTTTCCGTTTCGACAAAAAAAAAAAAAAAAAAAAGGGAAAATTTAGCTGCCAGAAACGAAACTGTTTTCGAGGTAGCTATCACACGTGCCAGCGACGAGATAATCTGCGACGATAAAAATCTGTTGTCTCGAAAGATCAAAGAAGAGACGAACGCCGTGCTGACGCGATTGGTTTGTTATCTCGTCGCAGACATTGTCACGTGGCCTTTCTTCCCGTCTCACTGCGAAACGCGAGAAAAACAAAAATTTTGCAAACGAAGAAATTTGCAAATGGCGCCGGCGGCGTCTTGAGCGTGACAAGTTCGACGCCCTTTTTATCGACTGCTCTCGCGCAGCACCGTCTTTCGCTTCCACGTAGCTTTTTCTATCGCGAGACCGTGCCCTGCCTCTTCTTCCCCCGCGCGTCAACGCCACGGAGATCCTCCTGCACACACGCTTGCAACGATAGTTGGGCATAACGGTTCCGCGGTCGCTGGTTACCGCGCGAGAAGACAACACGAGCGAAACAAGAACGTTTCTCCCTCCCGCTCCGGCGTCCGTCGCTCCGCTTATTTTCTCGAGAACAGGTTTACTCAGCTTTTGGTTATCGCTGTCGCGCGCTATAAATTGATTTCGAATTATTCCGTTCACCGTGAGCTACTACGTTTGGGAACGCGCTCTCGAACGAGAATTCGAGAATTTCCTGGCGAAACAGATTGCGCGAGATCGAGTGCAACCGGAGAGAGAGAGAGAGAGAGAGATCGAAATGAACTAGAACGCAGCCGCGATCGTAATTTCGAAATTTTCCCACCGAGGCGCGAATTTTTGGAATTTTCTTCCTTCTTTTCTGCGGCAAGCGACGCAGGGCGGCGTAACGAGAGTCCACGATAGTGGCATTATCGCTCGTACTTCGAGATAAACCACGCCGCGCGCGCTCTCTGTCGCGCGCTATCTCGTCGATTCTCTCTCGAGCGCACGAGGGGGCGTATACACACGCTGCTCTTGTGCTTTTTCTCGTGTACGCACGTGCCACATTGCACACAATCTTGTCTCGTTTCGTGGAAAAGACGGAGATAGAACGAGAGAGAGAGAGAGAGAGGGAGAGAGAGGGAGAGAGAGAGAGATAATTGGACGAATGCAGAGAGTCACTGGTCGCTCTCTGCAAGGAGATCGCCGTTCGTTTCACGGACTCTATTGATTTCCATCCGGGGAACATCAACGTCCCGGCACAACAAGTGGTGACGAAACGTCGAACACCCGGTGACGAAAACAAACGCGCGCGAACGCGTGGAAATTGAAAATCACCGTTTCCCGGTTTCACGCGTTTCCCGGGACGGTGTACCGAGCTAGTCGAGGTGTCGACAATATTTGCAGCTTGCATCTATCTACGTGTATGGAATTTTTTTCTCCCCCTCCCCCAAACGCCGCCTGGATGTTTGGAAACGAGCATTTCCATCGGCTATTTCAATCGCCAAGTCGATTCCGGGCCGAGCGTCAACGCTAAAAAATATTTGCCGCTCGCTCGGCAAACATTCGGAAATCATCGAGTCCGCGGAACAGTCAAGGAAGAGAGAGGTCTCCCACGCTCTGAAAAGTTTCTCCGAGGCTATGCCGGATTTAAAAATTCCAGCTTGAAGAGAGAGAGAGAGAGAAACTGCACGACTTGTACCCCAGTACGATTCGTCTCACTAAAAGGCCCAGAAAGACGACTTTTTGCCAATTTATTGAAAATTTTATTGATACGCAAATGTTTGAATCGATAGAAGACAAATTACAGGCGCGATCGCTCAGTAACAGACAACGCCACTCCTACTCGAGGTCTACGCCACGCCCCCTCGCGAATCACGTGACCCAAATCAGCCAATCGCTAATTTTCGTTGCATCAGCGTTGCACCCGAAGAGGCCCGATTTTCTGAGTTACTCGTTCAAATCACTTTCAGTGATAAAAAGACAACAAGAACACGCGGCCCATCGGAGAAGCTAAATTTACATAAGTTACATAAAAACGAAATTTCCGCGGGACGGTCGTAAACTTCTCGAGGAGAGAAAGAAAAATACAGGGAGGGCGAGATAAATTCGTAAAATGGCGAGCTTTTTGGTTTATTACGCGATATTTCCTCGCAGCTGGAAGAGAGAGAGAGAGAGAGAAAGAGAAAAGAGAAGTCGACTCTCCAAAAGCGTAAACTCCGGCGTAAACACGTTTCATCGGCGCAACACCCGTGACTTGGTCTTTTCGAAAAACGGGCGTCTCTCCTTTGGCGTTTGTCCTCTCCCTCGCCAAACACCCTTTTCCTCCATTCCCCCCCCCCCCCCTCTCCTTTTCTCGTTTTATCTCTATTGTGTTGCCGACTGGCGCTCACCGAATGCGTACATCAAAGGCAAGTATAATTACGCTCGCCATAACGTCCGGATCACCTCACGCGGTCTGTGATCGCGTCACTGCCATCAAAAATAGATTCGGACAAGAGGAATTTGACCAAAATTTGTCTCCTTCGAAGCTCGCCAATCGTCAAACGAGCAAACGAAACGCTAGACACTTTAAAATTTAAACGGGAGATATCGGAGCACGTGTTAACAAATTGAGAATTCTAAAGTTAAATAACCTAACGTCCTTACGATCACCAATGACACAAGAGACGCTATATTCACATTTCTCAAAAAAAAAAGAAAAAAAAAAAGAAAATTAAGGATCGTTACTCTTTGTTTTAAGTTTGTTTTCAAGTGTACTCAGGCGCTTGACGATCGTATCGTATCGAGAGGAATTTCCCTTTGAAACGTCGAGCCTCGGTGGCCGAAACACTCGAGAGTGGTAACGACAGGTTACCGGTGCAACGATGACGTATGAAGTGATTAGTGCAATTAGACGGCACTTGGCGACACGCAGGTGAAAGGAGCGACGCGCGTTAATCATGCGAGACACAGCACGTTCGAGCACAAACTCGAACGCGACGAACTTAAACGCCGCGGCGGCGACCGGCGAGCCCGTGGAAAACAACACGGAGTGTTGTTTCACGCGATGGAAAGAGCGAGGTCGGTCGTTCGCGGCGTCTTCGCGAGAGAAGAATTTCGACGAGGCGGAGAAGAAAAGGGGAGACCCCCGTGTAGTCACGTAGCCGAACAGGTCGTGTTACTTGCGAGTACGCCGCAACTTCCTCCTGGCTTTCATCTCGGTGGAACAGCCGGCGACGAGTAAACGACACCGAAGTAAAAGCGAAAGGGAACGGCGAGAGCATTTTGGTCACGTTCGGGATGCGCCCGAGCAGCCGGAAGAACTGCGACTAAAGTCGCGCAAGACGCACGAAGATTCGCGTTCTCGAGTATGAACAAATGTAACTCCAACTTCAATTACAGAAGACACGCGTCGTGTCGCGAGAAAGATTTGCGAGAAGGAAATTAAGGAACAGTTTACAATTCATTTACCTACGCGTCGACAATGACAATTGCTCTCGAGTAACAGACGTAACAAACAGGCAGGCAGCACTCGGTCCGTGTCCAATGAAACACGTCTGACGATCGAACGCGCGCCGCGAGAGAGCGAAGAATAATTGCCACCTGTTCGCCAGACGCGCGGCAAAAATGCAGTGACATTCAAGTTTGGAAAAATGACGGTTCTTTCGCTCGGTGCGTCGTTTAGCCGGAGCACCGTGACACGGTCGAGAAGCGTGGCACGTAACACGTTCAAGGGAACGACGAGAGCCCGAGTTCAACGAGGATCCCGGGCGCGTACGCGATGCCCCTGCACCCATGCACACGCACGCACCCACACACACACACACACACACACACGCACACAGACATACACATGCAGACTGCACAAACAAACACACGTGACACGCACGCACAAAGACACGTAGGCTGGGCGCGTAATCGCGGAAAAAGGCACGGCGCGACAAAAACAACGGGCAACAGACGCACCAGGTACACTATATGCAATTACCGAGTCTCGTTTCCACGCGCGCTCTCCGCGCTCTTTGTCCCGTCTCGTTCGCGATCGAGTCAGAAACTGTGGAAAACGAAGGAGGCTCGAGCAAAAAAGCCTCGCGGGTCCATTAAGGGTACCAGCCGCGTCCTCGTAAACGCTTCATCGCCGCTTAAGGAGGCTCGCATCCGTAACGACGAGCGAACACACAACAACCACGACGACAACGTGCCACACCGCGGATGAAGGAGACCACGGGACTACGACAATAGAACGACGACGACGACGACGACGACGACGACGACGACGACGGCGACAAGAAGCGAAATGATTACAAAGACGATTTTCGCGAACACGGACGCCAGTCGCGGAAATTAAGGAGTCACGTTATAAAACGCAACGACCTACAATGCTACAAATGCCACGGAACCGTCCTGTGTCTCTTCTGGCCTCCCCCGTCTCGCCTACCCCCTGCTGCTCGACCAGCCGCCATCGCCGCCGCCACTGCCTCCTTTTCCTCCGTTCGTTCGATGTGTATCCCTCCTCCTTTTAGCTTTTTCCTCCCCTTGACAGCCCCTTCTTAGGCCGACACGGTCCCCTTCCCCCCTTCCCTCCCTCCCTCCCTCCTTCCCTCCCCTCGCCGTACTCTTCGCCACCCAACCACCACCTCCCACCACCTACGTTTCTTTCTACGATACGACGCGATACGATACGCGATACGATACGAGACCAGACGATACGATACGATATGCCGCGATAGAGGATATGGGATGTGCGATGCGATTCGCGAGGCGATGGGCACCGCACCGCGACAAACTATACGCCACTGTGCACCATCAGACCGAGAATGTGCACCGCCACTAGAGCCCCCCCCCCCTCTTTATTTTCCCTTTATTTTTCGACGTTACGCGGTAGGAACTGCGTTCATCTGAAACTCGTCGCGGGACAAACATAGTTCGTACTATATATAATATAATTGCAGTTTCCTCACTTTTCTCTCTCTTTCTCTCTACTTTTTTCTTTCTTTTCTTTTTTTTTTTTTTACCATTCGCTTTTTACTTTTGCTCTTATAAGTAACGGGAGTTCACGTTTCAGACAAATGGACCCAGTTGGCAAAAGTTTGATCGACCCATCGAGGGGCAAGTAATAGTTTGACGTAATGTCGAAAGTATTTATAAATTTCTTTCGATCGCACGCTGGAAGGCTGCAATGATGTAAAGCCGCGAGCAAAATTAACAGAAGCTGGCAAATGTGAGAAATAAAGAGAAGCAGATTGATTCATTCACTTTCTGTGTCTCTTTGTTTCTTACGACGCCCCGCAGCTGGTTAAGATTTTCTGGAATTCAGCTGGGGTTTGTTTCGCGGGTGCGTTGCAGATGCAATGCAACTGCGTCACCGAGCTTCCGACGATAAAAGCGAATCAGAAGAAGAGAAAAGGAAAGAACGGAGGCTCGTGCGAGTCATTGGCTGATAAAAGACCGAATATGGACAATGTAACGGAGAATCTTCGTTGATTATTCCTTTTAAACTTCGTCTCGTGCAGAAGTTAACGGGATTTTTAACGTTACGGCGACACTAGCGCCACGCGAGCGTTAACTAGGATGCAACTGTCGCGCCGAATATTTCTCAATCGTCCACTATTTTTGTCCTTTCATTTTCCAAAGCTTCGCAGTTAGCGAACTGCAAGGAATGGAAAACTGAAACGAAAATGCTTGTCAGAAAAAATTCCCAGCAACAGGACTGAAACGGCATCGTCTCGATTCTTTTTCCCAAACTTCGCGCGTCGCCCGTGACACGAAAAAACGCGACCGAAAAAGGAAAAAGAAACGCGGGAAGCATGGGAAAGTGAAAACTCCAAGAGCAAAAACGCGCGCGATGTTGTATTTTCGAAAGGATTGGAATTTTACAAGCGAGGCCTTATCGTGCGGCTCTCCACCGCTTCGAAAGAAACGCGTAATCGCGTCGATAACCTTTCGCGGGGAACTTCGGCCGAGTCGTTCCCCGAGACGACACAGTTTTTCAGAAAAACTTGCGTCCGCGCGTCCTTGGAAATGTCTCGACCACGCGGAAATAACGAAGGCGAGGAGGATTCGAGCCAAGATTCGCGCTCGTCGGGGGAGGGAAAGGAGAAGCAAGAAAGAAAGAAAGAAAGAAAGAAAGAAAGAAAGAAAGAAAGAAAGAAAGAAAGAAAGAAAGAAAGAAAGAAAGAAAGAAAGAAAGAAAGAAAGAAAGAAGGAGGAAACGCTTGATAAGAGTGAGAGCAATTTGTCAGACAGATAAGAGAAAAGAGACACGCGTGCACGGGAGAGAAAGAGAAAATAAGCGGACGAAGGAGAGACGCCTCGCGTGCGAAACGATCGAAAAGAACAATCCAGAAGAGCTCGTGCAATGACTTCTCCGGTCGGACTTCTTCCGTTCTAGGCCAACTTCGATTCTCTGTCGGTCGCACAATGCACTCCTCCTCGATAGCGAGCCATTACGAATATCAATATTTCTCTCGCCGACGATACCGCTTATCGTACGTATGGTTTTTAAACGGTTACATCTCCCCGCTGGAGCGTCCGAGTTCGAAGATACGAGTGTAACGCGCGTTTGAAGCTACAAGTGGTTCTGCCTCTCTGGTATTATCATGGTTTTCACAGATGGGGGGATGATTTTTCTGGAAATTTCAAGATTTTGGACGCGCGTTGGGAAATTTATTTAACTGGCACTGCTAGATTTCTGGATTGTCACGGGCAATTTCAGTACTTTCTTCTTTCGTGCCATTTAATTTTAGAATTTTTAATTTCGTTTCGTTAATACCGCCAATAATTTTTATTGTAATTATTATTATTATCGGATATAAACGATGGTGGCTGTTTGAATATTTTTGCGATCTCTGCGAAATACATGCTTGTGTCGAATATCTCGAGTGCCAATAAATTTCCATCTATATATTTCTAGATTTAGTTTAAACTTATAATCAATATAATCACGATAGTTTATAATAGTAAAATATTGCAATTGTACGTATCAAATTAAAAAAAGAAAAAAGGAAAGGGGAATGTAACTCGACTTGTCGCGTTCTCCTCTTGCAATCTTTCGGCCTCTGTTTCGTCCCTGCCTAAAAATCAATATCTCGACGAAAACACGTTTTTAATTCGTTCGTTGCCTGTGGTAAGTATATCGCAAGTTCCCATGGGAACGGGATTATTTCCGCTTATTTTTCAATGCGTTCCGGGCAGCTCGCAATTACATCAGACATCGTTATCGCTTTACCGAACACGAAGACAAAACATTACACGAATAAGAGTTGCACGTTATCCAACGCGTGCCGGCTGATAATCGATGAGATACGATGACGTTAATCGCGAACGCGGAAAGACGAGAGATGCTTCTTGACTCTCTTTCGCTCGACGATAAGCGGAGCAAAGACATACCTCCGCCGTTCTTTTACCTCCGAGCCGTTGCCACACCGTTTCCGGTTGTTGGACGGTGACCAACTGTTCGACTCGAGTATCACCAAGTCACTGCCAAATTGATTCTTTTTCCCCGAACTGTGGTAGTAACTTTCCCCGTGTAGGGCCACGTATACGCGCGGTCGTTTCGTTCGACATTTCTCTTTTGTATCTTCCCGGATCTGCCCTTCCTCTGGGATATTTTATTCGTAAATGGATAGTAAAAAAAACTGCACGACTTGTATCCCAGTACTATTCGTCTCACTGAAAGGCCTAGAAACAACTGTTCCGACTAGAAAATCAAGACGACTTTTTTGCCATAAAATTTTATTGATATGCAAAACAAGTTACAGGCGCGATCGCTCGGTAGCAGACAACGCCACTCCCACTCGAGGTCTCTACTCCACGCCCCCTCGCGAGTCACGTGACCCAAATCGACCAATCGCTAATTTTCGTTGCACCAGCGTTGCACCTGAAGAGGCCCGATTTTCTGGGTCACCCTCGCTAAAGTCACTTTCGGTGACGGATTACTGCGTGTGACCTCGCGAGCGTACATATCATTCAGAATAGAAATGGGCCATTGTATTATTTGTAAAGTTCCCAATTTCGTTGCACGAATAGCGATTAACATTCAGCATGTCTCACAGACAGAGAGAACTTTGTTTGTTACAACGAGATGATTGATATTAATACGGTGGAAAATTTCGAAAGTAAACTAATTTTTCGTCGTGTCTTTGAAAATCAGTGATTGAACAATTTTGATGATACTTTGGTGAATTAGGGAGAGTCGATAAACACAATTACGAAGAAAAGTCGGCGAGAAAGCCTGGCAAAAAAGCACGCCGTCTTCGCGATCCCCGCGCGAGTGCGTGGAATTTTCAACGAGTTACGTGTATGCAAAGCGAGAAAAAATATTGTATTAGGTTACGCTTCATCGAGTCACACGGACGTGTGGTGTGTAAACGCGGCTCGCATACCAACCCACACGCCTTCCGCGAGAGATCCACTAAAGCGAGCGTTAGTCAAGTGCACTCGACGATTGCTAGGCGACATACTCCACTGATCTTCATAGCAGTCTTTCTACGAGTCAAAGACTCGCCGGCGAACGATGCCGAAAAACTTCGTTCCATCCACGGTACCGTGGACAACCGTCGATCGAGAGGATGATTCTAAATGTAAAGACGA
>KQ435753.1:114015-125044 GCA_001276565.1 Melipona quadrifasciata | reverse complement strand
GGAGGAGAGAAAACAGGAGAAAGAGAAGAGGAGACGTATACGCCGCGAGTACAGTCGTACACCGTCGTGCGGATAAGAGAGAGAGAGAGAGAGAGAGAGAGAGAAGGGGGGGGAGCGAGAGGGAGAGAGAGGCAGATGCGGCGCAAATTGCAAGAGAAAGGGAGAGAAAGACAGAGTGAGAGAGAAAAGGGGAGGAAGAAGAAGGGTGGAAGCCGAATGCACGTCAGAGGGTGAGTCGCCACGGCCTCGGACGGTTTCGAACTTGGCAAAGTTCAGCGGCTCAAAAGAGACACCCCGCACCCACTCCACCCTTCCGAGAGCACCCCACCATGATTCACCCTTCCTCCTTCTTTCCCCTGCGCGCCGTTTCTCGCTTCTCCTAGGCTTCTCTCGCCCGTCGGCCAACTTCATTCCTTCCCCCCAGGCTCTCCCCGCCCCTCCTACCACCACAAACGCGCGCACGTGTACTCGTACTCGCACACGCGTACGTAATATACAATATACGCGCGGCAACGTGCATGTGTGTACACACCACCGTCACGCACACGAACGCATCCCCCTACCCGTCCGCACCCTGCTGGCTCCGTGCATTTACCGAGCACCACCGCACACAACACGCGGCGCGTTCTCCTCCTCGCGTGTGTACATGTAACAACGATACCGACGACGTGAACGACCGCTCGTTCCTCGTTGCGTTACACCGTGCTAACGATACCACCGGCAAGGGTATTACCCTCCTTGTTCCGTTCGGCATCGCTTTCCAGAAGAAACGGTGTTTAATGCGTTATCCGAACATCTCGCGCGCGCGGCCCGAGACATCAACCCTCCCTCTCTCTCTCTTTCTTCGCCCTCTTGTTCCTCTCGAGCTTTTTTCCTTTTCAGCTCGTCACCGAGCTTCTTCTTTACCGCGTTGCACGCACGCTGCGCAACTTCTGCTTCGGGGATACTCATCGTATGTACTAAGAATTCGAGATTACACCGATGGAGGGGCACGGCAAAATACAAGCCAATTACAGGATCGAACTACGCTTTCACTCACACCACGTGCAATTATGTATCTCGTGCGTCGGGGCACGCGATGCGTTTCGACGAAGCTACCGGGAATCGGTATACCTTTAACCCTGCTTTGCGACTCTTTCCTTTTCTTCTTCAATCTTCTTAGACAATGAGACTTTAACCCCCCGTGCTTTTTGAATTGTCACAATCACGTTGGGCAGCTTGTACTTGTCGATGCTCGATTTCAAAAATCGCGCATCGACGAAAACAATATAGCGTACAATTCGAAGAAGATCGAGAGATTCAACGTACCGAGAGACTCGACGCTGCAAGACGGTGAAGAACAAAAGTAGAAGAAACAGAGTTCCAACCGTTTTCCACCCCATTGGCGTTGATCGAGCTGGAATCGAGCTCGGATCGGTATTTCTAAAAATTCCCCCCCGCCCCGGATTCCCGTAATTTGCGCGCGCCAGGATCAAAAGAGCGCCTCGGCGAAATTCTTCGAGGCCACGAGGCACCGCGGCGAAGAAGAGAAGGGAGCATTGTTGGCCACCGCGCCGCGGACAGAATGACGTACGAGCAGACGTTGCATTCCTCTCTTTTTACGAATTCCTCCCCCCACCGCTCCGGGGATCCTGACTACCTACTCCAAGATTCAAAAAGAAGAAAAAAACCAAGAAGAAGAAGAAGAAGAAGAAGAAGAAACCAAAAATCGAAAAAATATGACGAAGAAATAAAAGAAGAGTGCAGACGAAAAAAGTCGAGCGAGAGATGAAAAAAAAAGAAGAGAGAGAGAGAAATAGATGAAAGGGAGAGTTTCGATTTTGTCCACTCTCTCTCTCTCTCTCTCTCTGTCTCTCGAGTCTTCTCGAGATAGGGCCACTACACATTGGCGAGCCACTCGTTCAACAGCCACGGGATCCACTTGAAAAGTGCGCGGTAACTCCGCCGAAAGGGGCATGAATCCTCGAGCGTGCCGGCCGTGACATGACCTGTCCTAACTGGACGGATCTGGTACCGTGCACGGGCTACCGGTGGTGTGCTCGCCTCTGCACGATCACACTTCGCTACGAGTTGCCTCCTCTCTCCGTTTCGGCGTGCTTCTCCCACCGAGGAGGCTCACTCACCTTCGGCGTCCCTTCTTAAACGACGCGCGTTTCGCCGACCGGGCCCGGGGCTTTTACGCTCAAAACCGTATCTCTCGCCTTCCTTTTTATCCCTACTACGCGGCCGAGAGAAGCTGAGTGGCGTTTGGTGGCGTTGTAAACAGTCTGGACGCGAGTGACCCCGATGCGACGCCGCTCGCGACCTTAAGAATGGGGATCGGTCTGCCACTTGACGAACCAGTTGTGTAATTGGCAGAAAGTGTAAAACTTTTGCACGAGGAGTTTTTACACGATGCGAATTTTTCAAAACGTACCTTTCCAAGTGTACGAATTATTTTGACCACCTCGGTTAGATCAGGTTTAGGTTCTTAAGGAAGTTCTATTCACGGAAAAATTTACGGATTTTTAGGAAAACTTTCGCTTGGGCGAGTGTCGCAACATGTAGTCGTACAGTAACTAAAAACTTTGCGAAAGTTGGCGTTGCAATTTTGTCCTCGTGGTACGAATTCTTTCAAATTCATCTTTGAGTAATCTTAAAAGCACGTTGATTTGCTCGTCGATTATTTTCAAAAAGTCTGGCGTACCTGGCTTTGCAATTTGTGACGTAAAATTTCAAAAGATTCTTGCAACTTTAAGCACGTGTATTGAACACGTAAGAAATGTATCGAGCACCAGATAAAAGGACAAGAGACGAGTAAAAACTGTGCGACCGTTCAAGATCAATTCCTGATCCTTCTCTAACTACAAAATTAACTAAGTAACTGAAATAATTAACTAATCAACTAAATGTTCGAGTATTTAGTTCGTGCCAGAGTATCGACACAGAGTGTTTTCATCTTTTCTGAAAAAACTCCGGGTTGCAGCTGGAACAACAGATTTTTTTAACACATCGTCGAAAAATGTTTACAAATAAATATTCTGCACCGATGACGATACGAAATTCATCGTGCCTCGATTATTCACAACTTTGCATCTCGTCACTCGAATGATTAATTCCTCACGTGTATTTATCTCCGCACTGTGCACCTTTTATTTTAGAGTTCTCCGTAAATAGAAACCAAGGGGTGCAAGGTGATCAAACTTCGCGTCGATTCGAGCTTGACGTTTAATATTTACCTAGAACTTCGTAACAAAGCGTTTGCAAACGAACTTCGCGCAACGTTTGTTCCTTGCTTTCGCTCGTGCATCGTGCAATTTCGTCGAAAAGAAAAAAAAAAAGGAGAGAAACTAGAGACACCCTGCATATATACCGTACAGACACGAAACAACACGCTCAAACGCGAGTGCGTTTTTGTTAATTTATTGCACTCATCGGTAGCAAACTTTTGGTAATTTCGCGCGCTCGAAACGCTAGAGTGTGCGCCAACCCCGTAATTGCGCGACGGTCACCGAAAAATTTGCAACGCTTCGGAAAGAAACATTGCAAAACGTTTTCTCTCACGGATTTGCCAAACCGAGGTTTTCCACGCGCGGCGTTACAACATAGCGAAAAAGTAGTTCAAACACAAACGACCTTAATACGCGGTTCTAACTTTAGGATTCCCGCTAGAGCATTTTTATCGATCACCCTCGAGACTTTCTTGCAATCGCGACGTCGCTGTTCCCTGAGCTTCGCCTTTTGTTTATCGCCGCGCCGGCGGAGGAGCAGGGCGATCTTCTCCCGGCCGATTTATTTTCGAAATTTTGCTAACGCAATCACAGCCTGCGACGAGCCGGCCCGTAACGCGTCGTCTTGGCGCGCGTTAACGATCGGACGAGCTCGCAAATTTGCTCGGCAACGACAACGCGTTAACGAGAGGGTCGCTGCTAAGCGCGTAAATACTTTTCGAGCTCATTAAGTGCACACCGAAGAGAGGCAGAGAGGGCGAACGACAATTTTCGCGTTGTTTCTCCACCGGCTATCGTCCGTGCAAAAACACGCTTACGTTTTCAGCGTTGCGCCGAGGGTGAGTCTCTCGCCGAGAGCGCCGGCTGAATTTTAAATTAGATAAAGAGCGTAATCCAAAAGAGCGTTTATAACTATCCGGTGCGCGTGATGCGCTGTGAGGCGCGACTAAAAATAACGGCTCGCTTTCTTTTTTTGTATCGTTATCACCAAGTTGCTACGTTGCGACGCTTACTTTCTTATCGCCGAGGTTGGAAGTAAAACTCACCCCTCGCGCGCCGAGGTGCGAGTTGCGGAAACTCGATCGTCTTTCAGTGCAACGAAATTACATTGAAAGGTAACGAGACGATGCATATGAATCGTTCATTGAATTGAAACGTAAAGAAGCTGCGATGATGATCCAACGTTTATCTTGGTACGGTGTCTTTTTACGATCGAGTCATACGAGAATAAGCCGTTGTTTCGTGGATTATTGAGTAATGAAATAACCGAGAACTCGGCTCAACTTTGGGGAGGTTTCAAATAATGCATCAGAATTGTTCGACTTATCTGTTAAAATTCAACGTAATGGATCTACCAAAGACACGGTGAAACTGACGTTTGAATGAAATTTGTATCAAAGAAATAAAGATAGATCTGGAAAATTTCATCCGCCGCGTGACGAGAAAAACGAAAAAAAAGGGAAAAAATAATTACCCTCGTTAATGAAAATAACTTCCTTGAACGAGGAGCACTACGGGCGCTCGTCTAAAATTTGTATTTATTAATAAAAAAAAAATAAATTCACGAAATCTCCGCGAGAAATTGCCTCGCTCGCTCTGATAATTCTAGAGTCAACGTCAAAGCTGAATAATTACACTAATTAGCGCGAGTAACAACTTTTTCGAAACAGCCAGCGAACAATCAAAGAAACAAACAAAAAGGGCGCAAAATCTCTCTAAAAAAAAAAAAAAAAAGACAAATTAATTAATTCTAGAGTCAGAATCAGAGCTAAACAATTACGCTAATTAACGGCTTACGAAAATAACAGCTCGGCAAATTGAAAAATCCTAAAAACGAAATACGCACACGCAGATTCCACTGAAAAATGATTTCGCAATTCTAGAGTTGAAGTCAACTGGCTGCGTCAATTAGCGGGAATAACAATTTTTTTTTTAAACGAAAATAGAATCACCAATGACTGAAGCATATGAGAGTCATATAAAAAAACTGCACGATTTGTACGATTCGTCTCACTGAAAGGTCCAGAAGCAACTGTTCTGACTAGGAAATGAAGACATTTTATTGATACGCAAACATTTGAATCGATAGAAAACAAATTACAGGCGCGATCGCCCAGTAGCAGGCAACGCCACTCCTACTCGAGGTCTACGCCACGCCCCCTCGCGAATCACGTGACCCAAATCGACCAATCGCTAATTTTCGTTGCACCAGCGTTGCATTTTCTGGCTTACCCCGCCCAAAATCACTTTCAGTGATGATAATAATAACAACAACAATGTACATGTGACATAAAATTGTAAACTGTACAAAAATAAATTCTGATAATTGCAAAAACGTCCATTAGCGAAAATGATTGAACTGTCTTCGAAGAGGAGGGAGAGAAAACACGCGTATCACTGACAACGAAAGAAAAATACGAATCGATTCGTTAACGAGCCCTCGCCCGAATATTACGGGACGCGCGAACGTACTGCGCGAATTAGCCGCATCGACGTTAATCACAGGACACCGCGCGCCGTCGATTATACTTACCGATCGTAATTATAACACGTAGAGAGAGAGAGAGAGAGAGAGAGCGCGCGCAGACTGAAGTTTGCTCAACGGTCTAGCCTGCCGGCCGACAGTAAATCCAACGACAAGTTAACGTTTCATCGTGCAGCGGAAAAACTGGACGGCATGTAAACGGCCGAATCGATAAATCTGTTGCGATAAGAGGCGTTACAACTTCACCGTTACTCATACGCGCGTGTAACAACAACAAGAGTATGAAAAACTTCCGTTAGCTTCCTTAAACGGGCAGGTAAAAGAAACGATAGCGCCTCGGTGGCGCAAACCTGGCTTTTTAATTTCCCATTTTCCCGCGCTCGGTTACGTCCAGGTCTCTTTTTCTCTCGCTCTCTCTCTCTCTCTCTCTCTCTCTCTTTGCATTTTTTTTAACATTTCCCCCCGCGAACCACCGTGCGAAATTTTGCGATCTCGGCGATCTCGCTGGGAACGAAATCAAATCGCGATTCCGATCGGGACTCTTGCTACAGCAAATAATAATTTGCCGTCCGGATGGCTGCGCGATTTTTCTTCCTTTGTTTCCTCGCCGTGTTTTCTTGTGTGTGTGTGTGTGTGTGTTTTTTTCGTTACTTTGTTTTAATTGACTAATTAACGGAGTTGACGCTGATTAAGGTCCGGGCGGTAATTCGCATCGCACGATAATAATTTGTTACGTTAGTTGCGTTTCTTGAAATTTCGCGAGACTGTAGAATCTAGGCGAAAGACTCGGTTTCGATGGAATATCGAAATGCGATTTTTGTGAGAATTACGCTTGAAATAATAAAGCGTTGCGAAGACTGCAGTGGAAAGCTTAAAGATGTAAAAGTAACGCCGTTCAAATGTTAATTTCGTTCCGTATTTAGCACGACTTTCTGAGAATTGTGTTGTAAAATAATAGAAACTGTTACCGTGGGAGTTTTGTAAAGCTAAATACTAAATAAAGCATCGATCGTACCATTCATAGATCAATGTGTAGCAAAGTAATAAAAATCATTATCAAAGAAATTGGAAACTGACGAAGAAAAATATTAAAGAAAAAAATTTCCAACTTCCAAGATCACTGGAAGGAGACGCCGGACATTAAAGCCGTCGTTCTGGTCGAGCAATTTCACTTTTGTCGGTTGCCGAATTACTCTATCCCCTTAAACGCGGCGCGACGAGAAAAGCTTCGAAAGTCGAAAGTCGGTCGCAGTCGCGAGCTTGAAAAGGGATAGGGACACAGCCGCCTTTCTGCGGCTCGGCGACGCCACTGGAAATCCAGTTTCCCTCCGCGACACAGAGCAAGAGCAAGAGCAAGAGCAAGAGCAAGAGCAAGAGCAAGGGAGATAAAGAAAGGAGGTGAGAAACGGTGAAAATTTTCTCAAGCTCCGAGAGAAAAGGCTATCCTGTTTTTTATATTCGACGGAATCTCTCTCTCTCTCTCTCTCTCTCTCTCTCTCTCTCTCTCTCTTTTTCAAACTGACGAGGCATCGTTTGACCGTAGTGGATTTACTCGGTGGTGACTGAAACAGCGAGGGATATGAAAAATAAAAGGACGAGGTAGACGCATCGGAATCGGGAGGATTGTCGACTTGATTGAAATCGGAAGAAACGCACGCGGGCCGGGTTAAACCAGCCGTGGGATTCGAGACGCTTTCAAATCGCTTCGAGTCTGTGTGCAGTGAAACTTCTCTCTCTCTCGTGCGAATCTGTCGGGGACAAATAGTTTATACGACTAATTAGAGTTTCGATAATGAGAGTCCGCCGAGAGACTCTCCCCTTCACTCGCAATTTTTCGTTCGTACGTTCATACTTGGCCAAAAAATAATTGCGTTTCTCTCTCTACAGACGGACATGTACGTAATTAACTTCGTTTTGAGCCATTAATTCATCGCGCGTGCAGTCTGATTGTTCCAGCTTGCTTTGGAAAAAGAATATGGACGATCCGGTCAACGATTGTTTGTTTGGCGTCGATCTCAAAATGGGGGGTCATATATTTTTTCAAATAGAAAATCTAAAGGTACGAAATACGCAAAAAACTGCACGAGTTGTACTCCAGTACGATTCGTCTCACTGAAAGGTCCAGAAGCAACTGTTCCGGCTAGGAAGTGAAGACTTTTTTGTCATAAAATTTTATAGAGTACCAGACAACGCCACTCCTACTTGAGGTTGACTCCACGCCCCCTCGCGAATCACGTGACCCAAACCAACCAATCGCTAATTTTCGTTGCATCAGCGTTGCATTTTCAGGGTTATCCCGGCCAAAATCACCTTCAGTGATATCGAAAGCGAAATGCTCGTTGCAACGATCGACGGACCAAGTGCGTTTCTACCAAGGGTGCCATTTTTTCGGTTACGTTGATTAAAAATCAGCGGAGGATTCCAAGAATTCCAAGAACGGTTTCGGCTTCGAATCGCGTTCGAATTTGTCGTCAAGTATACGCAACACCGACTCGAGGCGATTCGAAGTGTCTCAAATCCCATTACTAACGACCCACTGCCACCCTGCGCGCCCAGACAGTTCGAGAATCGAAAGAAAGAAAGAAAAGAAAAAAAAAAAAGAGAGAAGAGAGATATCAAGAAGTAGCGAGGGGCTCCTCCCACTCTCGAGATCCCGGCTTAGCGACGGGAAAATAAGAACGAAAAGGGGCGAGAGGAATTAAAAAACCATGAAAGTACCGTCTATGCCAATACGATCGAATCGCCCCTTGTACTTATTTCGTTTTCCCGGAGGAGAGGAACGGACACAGGAGAGGAATTTCAATCTAGAGGCATATCTTTCCTTTTTTCCTTTGCAAATCACAATTTGCAAGTTCGATCGTCTTGCCTCGTCGGCGGGTAGGAGAGAGATTATCCTCTCGGCGAGATAGGAAAGATAATTTCGTTTTCGCGATTAAAACTGAAAACGGCGGCCCCGGGAAGACGAAGTCGCGCGCGACGCCGGGGCGCGAAAAATTCGATATTAAACGTGGGGGGCTACTAGGGCGCGCAGGGTATTAACGGTTTTTCAATAAGTGGACAAAAATATCCGAGAAAGTATCGGACCGGAGAGAAACTATGTGTGTATATTTACTGCCTGGCTCTCTCGGCCGGCCGGCGAGCGGTGTATTAAAACGATCGGTGTTTTCAATTAACACAAATTTCACACGAGAGCGTCTCTCCTCGACGCTCGACCATAGCGCGGCGGCTTTTCTCTCGCCAGCCGCCGCCGCTGACCAATGTCCGTGTGTGTGTGTGTGTATCAAGATTCACCGGGCAATTTATTTCGCTGCTACGCGAATGCGAATGACCGGCAGAAGCTCGTGAACACGAGCACCATCAATGTTAAGAGCGTCTTAACACAGACCGATGACGAGAGTACGTGGCCCGTTGCATGTAGCTGTCGCTCGTGCTCCTAGTTCCCTCCTAGTGTACCGTATCCGTATCGTCGGGGCCAGTTACGGTCTCTGCGAATGCCCGGCCGTTTCATTATGCGTGAGACACAGAGCGGATACGATTCGTACCAGGCAGATAACTGGCGTTTAACTAGCAGGGCCATTTTGAACATTGGTTGCCAAGTATCTCTCGACGCGAGTCGACTCGCGATTTATACGTACGAGAACGAAAGTCGAAAGGGGGAGGGGTGTGTGTGTGTGTGTGTGTGTGTGTGGAAGCGAAACAGGAACAAGCGGCAACGGCACGAAGTCACCCGCTTCGCGATCGCGCGGATAGAAACGACAAAAACAATTTATACGCGAAACGCGAATGTACGAAGAACGTTGCTCCCCCCTTGGGGCGCGTGCATTTGCAATTATCGTGGCGATCGCCGGCGAGATTCCAGCACGTTTCGGCGGGCGATCGATCGGAGCGCGGTCGAGCAGCTCCGAGCGAGCTCTAGTTACTTCGAACGAGCGTAACGAGAGAAGAAGAAGAAGAAGAACAAGAAGACGAAGAAGAAGAAGAAGAAGAAGAAGAAGAAGAAGAAGAAGAAGAAGAAGAAGAAGAAGAAGAAACGGGCTGGCTAGAGGAGCGCGGTCAAGGAAACGGCGGAGAAAGAGTTGGAAAGGGAGCGAGAAACAAAGAGAGCGGCGAGCAACGACCAGCAACGACGAGGAATGGACGTAGTACGAAGGGAATTAGAGGAGGAGGAGAAGGAATAAAACGGACGAGCTAGGGAGCGGTGGTTGAGTCGTGACGAGTCGAGGAGGAAACAACGAGGGCGACGAGCCGGGGAGAGAGAAGTTCGAGACGCCGGCTCTCTGTTCGCGCGTATGCAATCCGTCGACAGACACGGCGGTTTGATCGCGATATACACGGATCGCGGCCGGAAGAGGAGAAGGAGGAAGCCCGTGTGCGCGCACAAATTCCGGGGGGGGGGCTTGTCGGTAGTCCGACTAGTGGTAGTCTCCGGCTGCACGTTTTTCGAAATATAGGAAAGTTATGAAATATCGCGAGCGCCGCGAAACTTTTTAATGCGAGGTCCGGTGGCTGCCCCTCCCCCCTTCTTCGCCCGTTCTCGCTCTCTCGTCGAGCGCCTCCCTGTATATAGAATACACCTGGCCGTGTATAAGCGTGGCCCCTGCTACCCTCTGCTTCGTGGCGGCGGCGGCGGCGGCGGCATGGGGTGGCGCGGGTAACTTTTTTATTAAAAAAGTTTTTCGAAATAAAAATCAGACGCTACCCCTGGCGGGGATAGACACGCGACCCTCCTCCGCCACCTCCTCGCACGCCCGCTACGTTTGCTCAAGAATATACAGCGGAATATAGGCAGGGAAGGTTGCCCCGACTCGCGCGAGTCGTTTCCGCTCCTGTGCGCTGACTCTGGCGTATTAGGAACGTACGGTGCACGCGCCGCGCTCGCAAAGGCAGGATTTTCCACGAGCGTTTACAGTGAAACTCCTCGTTTCTATAAACCGGTTGCGGGACAAACAGCGCGATTTCTGACCGGCTTCGAGTCGAGTCGAAGACTTTTGACGGGCGCGTTGACACTTGTGGATTATTTCCACGCGCAACGCCAAGACAAAAGTCCACGCTCGACTTTCCTTCTTCGCGTTCGTAGTTTCAGTTTTCAGGTATCGATGAAACGTTGCGGCAGCTTCAACGTGCTACTTGTTGAAACACGTTTGTTTAAAGTTGCGAGAGACTTTTGGAGACAGAGGCGATCGCGACGACCAACGATCGGGAGCGATCGAGAAAGGCCAACGTTTCTCTCTTACGGAAATAGATCTGGCCTTTATCGGGCTAGCGCTTGGCATTTATCCTCGGCGAGTGGTAACGCGAAAGTAGAGAGAACGGGCCGCGTCTTCGACCGCTCCGT
>KQ435753.1:73448-90619 GCA_001276565.1 Melipona quadrifasciata | reverse complement strand
AATAAACAAATAAATAAAATGGAGCGCGAAATCACGGCGATCGACGTGTTTATCGCTCGCCGTGAAATTCATTTGCGAGCGAATGCGAGCACCTGTCGATTCCGCGCGTCTGTTTTCGAAAAATCCCGGGGATCGCGGGATTCAATTTACCGCGTATAATCGCGCGCGGTGTCGTTTCAATTTCGACTCGCGATAAAAGTCGCGATACACGCGTTTACAACGACACGATACTGCGAAACACCGTGTCCATCGAGCGGTTTAATTAAGGCGGAACGCTCGTCGATGGACGTTTCCATTGACTGCGACTCGAGCAGCTCGCTGAAATATGTACGAGCCACCGTGCTTTTTGGAGCTCGTTTCCTTTCTCGGAAATTGATTCGATTTTTCTCTCTCTCTCTCTCTCTCTCTCTCCCGCGTTTTTCGCGTTTGTTCCCATCGCGGTTCGTTCGGGGAAATTTGTGGCGAGAGTCGGGCAGGATTTAATTACAATTAGAAGACTCTGCGTCGGACCTCAGCTGTAACTTTGTCGGTCTTCTCTCAAGAAATCTCCCCTTCCCCCAGAGTGTTTCGTGTCTTTCGAGTAAAATTTGACGAAACTACGTCGAACAGGATTTAATATTTCTAAACATTTCTTTTCTCGTATCGACTGCAATTCGTAACAACAGCTTTTCGATCGGCTCGCCAATCGCCGAACGAATAATAATATCACCTGGACAACGTTCTAAAAGTATAGGTGAATATTTCGAAAAATACTCGAAATACTCAAAGAGTTTGTTGTTCGTGTATCGACGATGGCCGATGGATCAGCTTCTCGGTAGAACAAGCCGCGTCTCTCCCGATATCAGCCGCCATATCCATCCAACCGTACAATAACCCCTTCAAGATCTGTCCCATTATCAACGGTACTTTACGCGGAAAAACCGATCCTCCATGCTCAAGAAGGATCTTCTGCTTCTGTTTAATAACGCGACACAAGCTGCTCGGTTAATGTGCCGTGGCATCTCGGTGCAAAAGCGAACCGACTCGCTACAGGAAGCTGGCTCGCGTTTCTTATTATCGATCCCTTGTAATTATGTCGTCAAACGTTCTAACGAGCCACACGCTCGCCGGCGAGTCGAGTCAATTTCCAGGCCTACGGCCACAAGTCACAACCGAGTCAAAAATGGCTTCTTACGATCGATAATCCCACCGCCTTTTCGACCAACGCCTCCGCCTTTCGCCTCGCCTCGAATCTCCAAATTTCACCCACGACTCTCAACCGACAAAGATTCGCGTTTAGCGCGAATAGCAGTGACAAAATTTACCTTGCGATTCCATTGCAAGTTACGGCGAGGTCGGCGATCAGTCGCAATCTCGCCGAGATTAATTAAAAATTCCAAATGCGAGTGACTGCGATAGCTTTCAAACGTGTAAGTAAATTGCTACGTTCCCCAATGTCCAACGACACCTGGGTTAGGAGTCAACTTTACCGAAGAAGTTCTTTTCCTTTTTCTTTTCTTTTCTTTTCTTTTTTTTTTCGGAACGAAGCTTTCCTTCGTTGAAGCGGAGTTGCTCGCAACGACACGTAGTAACTCTCATCCGCGGTTTTACGATCTGCCAGACCGACTGTGGAGTGGTTACTTTCAGGGAGAACACCTTTGTGCTCGAGGGTCGCTCCTTTTTACTCCTTCCTACGGGATTGTGCGAATCGCGAGTCGACCGTTCCCCAAAGATACAAGGAGCGAGGATCCTTCGACTCGTTAATAAGCACTCCTTCAACGTGCGCGATCTAACTGCTCGATAAAAAGAAGAACTTTGTCCGTCTCTGCCCCCCGAGAACTTATCTCGATCAAGCTCGAATTTTCGGCACGTTTGAAACGTACAGTCGTTTCTCGACTTTGTTCTTTCCTCGATCCTCAAATGGCGTCTTATTGCACGAGACTTGGGAAGGATTTTACGTCACTTTGTAACAGAACGTTCCTTTTAATTTTTATTCGGTACCTCGCAGGAGGAACAGCTTTGGAAGACGGAGATTATCAATCACGCTTACTGTGTAAGATAAAAATGAAACCTCGCGGCTTCTCAAGTCTGAGAAAGTTAAGGAAAGCGATTCGATCTACGAATTTTCAATAATTTTCGATCGAAGGCGCGATTCTCTCAGGGAGTCGTACACAGATACGCGGATACGTTTCTCTTTCGTTTGCAATTATTTTCCACTCTGCAGCCATGGCGGTCCCATTAATTCAATTTCTCCGAAAACCTTTTCACCTTTTCACGGCAACTTACTCGCCGCTGAAATTACGAAACTTTTAAGTGGAAGATTCTTTGGCCCGTGTTCTCAACGAACGCAACAATGCCGCGGAATAACCAACGACATTTTCCTTTTCTCTCTCTCTCTCTCTCTCTCTCTCCGAATTTCCTTCACATTTTGCACTTTCCTAACGAAAAAGTACCCATTTTTCCTGCCCCCCTAAGGTCGAGGAGAATTCTCTGGTCGAGCCTCGCGGAGAAGCGCGAGAAGTGCGTTGTAATAAAGTTGCAAACGAGAGCAAAAGAGTGCTCTCCATGACGCGTCATTGGGAGCGATTGTTCCTTGGAAGCGAGCTTTACGCCTCAATGTGGCCGGCGTTTTGACGCCCCGACCTTAGAATCTCGCAGCTATCTATTTCAGTCTGTTGATGAAACTGTGCAACGCAAAATAATCGACGAATAATTCCAGCGAGCGAACGAATGATCCAGTAACTCTACGTAATAACGAACGTCTATTTCTTCGCGATGAAGATTCTGCGAAACGGAATCGATTTTCGAATCTTGGGGAAAAAGCCAAGGAAAAAAGCTACCTCAAACAGCGCATTTCGGAATTTACTGAATTGTTCTTCGACTTACCGATGATGCAGTTACGCTGCTCCCCGCGTTTCGGGCAGAGTTTTACGCGGCGTTGTCATTTTTCGAAATATTCGAAACTCCGCGTGCATATTAAGCGGAGTTGTATCGCGCAGCCTGTCACGGGATAACGACTGTGCACTCTAAATTGAACCGGGGGGGAAACAAAGATGGCGGAAAAAATAATAAAACTTCAGTTTCAGACGTTTCGACCAAAGAGGGCGTTACGCTACCGCGCGACGGCGTCTAATTTCATTCGGAGCAGCCGAACGGTTTCCTGCTCGATAATTTGTATTTTACGATTCGCGAGTCACTCTTATCGGCAGTTTTTTGCAATTTACAGGAAAACGAAAAAGAGGAAGAAGAAAAAAGGATGAATGAGTCAGAGAACGGAGGCGAATGAAGCGAGTGGAAAAATATAAGCGGAAGAAGATTGAACGGAATCGGGAAAAAGATTGGGGGAAAAAAAAAAAAGAGAGAGGAAATCAATTCGGTTTGCAGCCGCGTCGTGCGAACGTCGTACGAATACTGTTTTGGACGCAACGTGTGAAAATCAAAGAGAGATTTCTCCGCGTCTCCCGGCATCCTCGGAGAGGTTCTCCTCCTTCCCTTTACGAGATTTGCCACGTTCCTCGGACAGACACTCGGTTCGACACCTTGTTCCCTGCTCGCGCATCGCGCCGCTATCTTATTGACGTTTAATTGTCTCCCCCCGGCTCTTCCACTCGTTCAACACCCGCCCGAGTATCATTTCGAGGAATTACACCGTGCGAAAGCGAAATTCCATGGGAGCACGTGGGAAAGCTTCTCGACGATTTTATGGAAAATCTAGAGATCGCAGAATCAAAGGGATTAATTACACTCCGACTTATTTTCCCCTCCGTTCTCACATCCGTTTCTCTTTTTGCGCGCGCGGAGACTTCTTTCCAGCCGCCATCTTGCGACAATTCGAGACCTTGCGAGCGCAACCGTTATCGATATTTTAAATCGTTCGATCGTCATCGACGTCATTTACACGAAAGAAAACGTTTTGCATCGATATTTCTCGAACGAGTAGGAGAGAAATCCACAAACAAATTGAAAAGCACTGGTGGAAGTTTCGCTATGGCGAAAAAAGCATTAGCGGCGCGAGCGCCAGCCACTGGCTAACTTTCACGCGTACATAAATTGACGAACGCGACTCATGATTCGGCTCAATTTCTCTTGATTCCACACTCCGTAGCGCCATTATTTTTTCTTTTTTCTTTTTTTTTGTTGGTTATCGACTTTCCCATAGGTGGCCACGCCGACGTTAGTTTTGCCCTCCTCGTTCGGTATTAATCATACTGACAATTTCGCCCGTGGCGTTATCTCGCTGCGGAATTTGAAGTTTTTTGTCCGGACGCGCGGCGATGGAGAGAAAACCAAACCGACGACAGTGGCCGTGTGTTTTGAAATTCGATCTACTTTTCGCTCCCGGTTTCATCATCTCCCGCGCTTTACCGCCATTCGTTCAAAAGTGACAATTCACTCGTGGACACTCGAGTACTCTATCGCCTACGAGCAATTTCCTAACATAATGATTCTTCCTCAGACTTGCGTGTAACGTAGCTGTTCGATCGCTCGCTGGCGACATTAGAGGAATAAAACGACACGTGCAAATGACTAAGTGCTTACTATATTTATACATATATACCATGTTTACATATTAATTGCTATATTTATCTAGAGAAATAATAACGAATAAGAAAATCTCGATCGCGACACATTGCCGACGTTGCCGAGAAAAATTCGATTCCCAGCGAATCGAAGACGCGAGAAAAAAAATTCCACTGCTGCGAACAAAATTAATTCTTAATAAAAAGATAATGAATTAAACATAGTATATACGTAAGAGAAACTTTTTCAACATTCGTTTATATCATTCCTATCCACTTCAAAACGTTTCGGTGACGCACGACATACACACATATATGTACAATTTCATTTCGACGAAACAGAAATTTCCTGGTAAATAGAATTCGTAGTTGGAAAGAAGAAGAAAAAAAAACAGGGATCTAAGCTTGTTATGGCCTTAGAAACAAAACGGCCGGCCAACGTTCGTCACGGCTTATTAGTATTTACCAGGAAAAAGATGCTGATGACGACGAAAGTATAAATCACTCGGCACAAGTTCGGATTAGAGGCTCGAAGAAAAAAAGAGGCGGAAGGAAAAAAAAATGGCGACAACACTTGAAACGTGTCGAGGACGATTCGAGGAGTCGGGAGAAGTTCAGTCCAAGCAAACCACCTGCAATATTAGAACTTGAAATGAGTTGGAGAATCCGATTTTTAAGATACGAGACAGGAAAGAGAGAGAGAGAGAGAGAGAGAGAGAGAGAGAGAGAGAGAGAAAGAGAGAGAGAGAGAGAGAGAGAAATGGGAACGACTGCAAATATTTGCAGCATCATTTTCGAAAACGCGTCGACGGAAATTAAGAACCGAAAATCCCCTACGTGTACGCGGCCCGTAACGGACCGCCGACGCGCACCGAGTGTATCGCGTTTCGTTTAATATTTACACGCGAGCAATAATGCGAAACGGTGTGTACGCGCTCGCACGAGACGAATAAAAACGATAACGGAGAAACGATATAGCTAATTATCTGTCGGTGGATGCGATGTTTTCAACAATGAGACGAAAGGCGACGCGCGAACGATATCAAGCGTTCCCGAACGTTTGCGCGGGTCACTATCGTCCCGCCCGTTACAGAAATACGTGTATACGTGGTGCTTAAGCGAAAAGGGAAGAAGATCGGTACAGCTGGCAGCACGCAATCGAGAGAAAACACATTTTTCAACGCGGAGCCGAGACGTTCGCACGCTTATCTTTTCGATATTGACTCCTATCTCCGCCACATTCGCAAAGACAACACTGCATCCGCGATCGCTCAGGAAAGTATCCGAGTAACAATTTCTTGAAACTAATCTGAAAACGTCTCTACGAACGTCTACTGTGCGCGGACGACTCTAGATCTGGTCAAAAGTTGATACAGTACGTACAGTACGAACAGTTATCGGTATATTTTCAAACTCGTTCCAAATCTGATCAAATACAATCGCGACAATCATACATTCTTTGAAATTTTAAATTTCTTTCTTGTGAAACGGACAACGTATTCGTGAAAGGTTTCGACAAGTTGTTCGGTGTTCAGTGTTCGCGTTGGTCGTTTCGCTGATAATCAAAATCGGTGTAAATATTCACAGTAAAGACCAGGACAATTTCGTTGTCTCGTTGTAATTTTGCAGTAAAATTTGAAAAATCCTCTTACGAGAGATCCTCGGATCACGCCTCGTCTATTTTGGACGTCAAGGTCATTTGTATGTACTAACCTGACACAACAAACCCACAACATATAGACGTAACGAAGTCATATATTTAACATTTCGACATCGTTCATATTTTTATCGATCGATAAAATTCTATGAAACGCGCTCTTCTTTGCGATCGATCTTTCGATTTTTTTACGACAGTTACAATTATTATCGCTATCGCTGTAACGTTACACCACTGTCGCGATTACCGACAACGTAATATATTTCTCTCCTTCCAACGCGTCTCGGCAAGAATCTTTTTTCCACTGATTTCTGACGTAGCTAGTCGTTTAATATTCAAAAAATAATTGCTAGAAAAATAAATACGATAATTACGCAAAACTAAGGAAACAAGAAAATTCGCGCTGAGCAATTTTGGTTGAGGTTAGAACGATGAAAAAAAAAGAAAGGACGTTTGTAACAAACATCGGGAGCAAAAAATAAAAATATTCCGAGTTGGTTTCTTCTTCTAATCTCGATCGTAGACAAATACGGTCAACGACTATATCGACGAAATGGGAGTTTACCAAACTCACGAACCACGGAAATTTCTCGAATATAGCAAAATTACGCGCTCACAGAGTGATATCTCACGTACAAAAACAAACGACGACGGTTCATAGTCTCGTCTAGAAAATTTCCTTGTTTGATTCCGATCTTGTTTTTGTGAAAAATAAAAAAAAAAAAAAAGGAGTCAAACGATCGCGATAACATTTAATGAGAACGCCAAGAGTGTTTCTAGGCACATTTCTTTTTTCACGGTGCAACGCAGCGATCAACGCTTGCGTTATTTTTCCGTTTTTCCTCTAGCAAGAAAAAGAGATGCATAAAAATTCATGAACACGTGGAAATTTCCGATTTTTCGCAGTTAACTTCGAAAATACTTCGAAAAACAGAAAAAAAAAAAAAAAATAGAAGAACCGCGGATTCGATGATGTCAATCGGTAATTTTCCAACGTGCAGCCGAACGACGATCGGTTCGTTCGTATTTTATTTTTGGAAAAACCCATTTCCGCGCCGGCGATGACATAAATTACTACGACTAACGCGCTCTCCTCCACGAGTCCGCAATGACGTCAAGTAATTGCTCTTTTTCGATGTGTTTAATAATTCGCCATGACGCGCCGTCAATGGAACCACTGATGTGAGGTACGAACGAGATAACGTAATTCCTACGGGGAAAAAAAAGAGCGTGCCTCCTCTCTCATCTTCACTCCGCCCCCCGTCACGCATAATAGGATTTCATAATTTTCTTTCGTGGTTCGATAACTTCGATTTGGACGCGATACCGTTTCCGAAAAAAAGAAAAAAAAAAAGAAAAAAGAAGAAAAAACGACGCGCATAACGCAGACTTCTGTTTTAACGAACGAGCCAAGGGAATAGTCGCGATTCAATTTTCCCTCTGATAAAAATTTCCTTTTTTTGCCGCTCGTCGATTGTACGCGACAACGCGTATTTCAGATAAGTACAGCGTGCGCGATCGTTCGCGCAAAAAACATTTAACGTTCTATCAAATTTCATGAAAGCGTAAGGTGCGATTGTAATGGACGGTGACGATCTACGTCATACGGAGAGGAAAAAAGAGAAATACGAAAAAAAACGAAAGAAAAAGAGAAAAAAATGGGAGGAGAAAGACGGGAAACATACGCGTAACGCGATATCGGGCTGTTATAAATGTTATAACGGCGGTTTCGTTTGCAAAAACGACGAAACTGATTAGAGAAGTTTTCCTAGAACGAAAAATTTCCGAGCGAAGATAAGCATTAGAATTAACTGTCGTCCTCGGTTACTGCGCGGTGGTGTTCATGGAAAATAATCTGATTCGTAATGATGAGTCACATTCTGACTCAAAAATTTCGCAATTTCTAGAGACGCAATTTTGTTTTTTTTTTTTGTTTTTTTTTGAAAGCGTGAAGTACGTACTTTTCGAGCACGTGTCCCCCGCAAGCACAACACGCCGCGATTGTAAAAATGTTGCGTTCCGATTACGAAAATGCCTCCCGCGCTTTTACGCCAGCACGCGAAATAAACAAAACTCGTAAACGGTTACTTTGATTGGTTACACTCGCAATACTTATCTTAGGGCATCGAACGGCGCGTGTGCTTACACGTGCTGGATCACGTCGGTAACGTCCAAGTGTCAAGAACCGCGCCTATGCTTCAAAGGTATGCGCGCAAACCGGTCAAGTATGTGTGTATTCATTCTCCGATCGTTTAAGGTTATGTTTGTTTCGAAAAATACACACGGCTTCCGCGAATAGCATCGCCTCGCGAAACGCAAAATTGTAAAAGAAATCGCCAATGTACGTATGTACATTCGCGTAGAATTACGTGGTTACGACTCTTTTTCGTTTCGACTCGTCTGTTGTCCTACGAATGCGTGCGTGTTCGTTTCGCCTCTTTCTCCATCCTGTTTGTCCGTCCGTCCGTCTTTCTCTCTCGTTCTCTCTCGTTCTCTCTCGCTCGCCCCACCACCCTGTTTATTCGCCGTCTCTGTCCTCGGTTCAATCGTACGGGGGACGCTCGTACACACGCGTATATACGGGCAACGAATTATACAAACAACGAAAATACAGGAGCGGTCGCGTCAATGAAAGCGAGAGGTTGGTTGACAGGCGGCGTCGTTGTCGTTCCTTACGTACACCGTGACTGTCATCGGCATCCGTGATCGCGATCGTCATCGCGTATTAGCATTAAAACTCACAATCGGAAAACTCATGTCGACGCTCCTGTCAAGATACGGGAGCAGAGGGTGGGAGAGAGCGCGTTTACACACAGCACGAGGAAGGGGGACGGCGCGAGAAGGGAGAGAGTGAAAAGAGAGGGACAGAGAGAAAAAGGAGGGAGAAAAAGAGAAAGAGACGCCGGTCTAACATGGCAGACGATGCCATGCAGGCAGGAAAAAACAAGATCTAACGTTCGAGCTGTGCGTGATGAGACGGGAAGACAGTCGATGTAAGCGCGAATCTAATAAAGTATTTGGTGCGTACTCACGTTCTCACGTATCGGATATGATGCGTTGTCGAAGTCCTTAACGTGGTGGTGACCGACGAGAAGGAGTAACGTGGAGAGAGCAGAGAGAGAGAACACCACGCGGGGTCACGCACTCCGTTCCGTGCGGGTTCTCGTTCGTCAACGGAAAAACAACACCCGGCGTTCCTTTCCGTTCCCGAGTTGTCCAGTTGTCGATTCACGAATTAGAGAAATGTAAACCAGCACCGGCACCACACAACAACCGCGCGCGTGTGTTACAAAGTGCGTCGCTGTTCGTTTGTTGTTTTTGATAACGCAGGTGTTGCACGGGGCGTGGAAGGGTGCGCGGCACATACAAACCGTTGTACGCACGAGGTACCTCTCTCTAACGAGGAGACGTGACGATCAGACGTGACGAACAAAATGGCGTTTACCGGACCGCCCGCGCGCGATCAGGTAGAAAATGCCGGAATGCTGCTGCTAGGAAAGATCGACTGACTGCCGAGGTCCGCGGCCCTAAGTGGTTTGACGTTAAGAACGAGCTGAACGAGCAAGAAGGAGAAACAGAGACGGACAAAGATGGAAGGAAAGAGAGAGGGAGAACACAGCCAGTCAGAGCGAGACAGAGAGGGAGGAGGAAGCGACTGAGAGAACCGTCCACGGGAACGAGAGAAACAGAGAGACGTCGAGCCTAAAGGAAGGGATGCGCGCTATGGTAGGGGATGAGGGATGGTCACAAGCGAAAGAGGGGAAACATCCCACTATTTTCCACTGTCCTCGGACGACTTCGACTACCTTCGATTGCGTTCGACTATAAGCAGGGCCGTCTCGCATTATGTCTAATATGGGTGGGAATTTTCCCGCTGTTAGAAACAAATGCCGCAAACATCCTTACGAATCTTATAAATACCTATGAACACGCACGCATCGACCCCCTCCCTATACCCTCCCTCCCTCCCTCCCGCCCTCTCCCCTACCATTAATTCACGTTTCATCCGATGGAAACCTTTATTTAACGGTTCATTTCAACTTTTCTAACTCGCGTGCAATGTTCTTGCCTTCCGTTTTTACGCACCATTGCTGTACATATTATATAAAATAAATTATCGAACGAACGAGCGTTGTTTTCTCTATGTGTTTCCCCACTTTTCTCTCTCCTTATTGTTTCGCCAGTTTTTCGATTTACCGTTGAAATTTCTCAATTTAAATTTAAATCTCGCATTATTTGTATTCAAATTTCTCAAATTTTTTTGATCCTTTTTTTTTTTTTTTTTTTTTTTTGACGAATATGTTCTCGCTAACGTTTCGCGACAGATGTCAAGACGAAATCTTTTCAACGATTGACGAACGCATAGGAGGTGAAACTCGCGAGAAACGAAGAAGCATAATTAATAACGAACATGTTTGCCAGCCAAAGTGTCACCAAAAAAGAAAGAAGAAAAACAAATCAAGTTTGAATCAAGTCAAAATCGAGCGGCAAAGAGCATTCTCCAAACAAATTATTAGCGTTAAGACGTTTCGCGAAGACGCAAAACACGCGACGTTCCTCGGCTTGATAAGTCCCAAGTTAATTACGCTCTCGGTTTCTATCGGACATTGCCCGTTGAAAGGTTTCGTAAAACAGCGCTGCACCGCCCTAGAACGCGCGATGGCTCGAGGGCCGCGTTTCTTTTCCGGCTGCTTCGTTTCTTTCCTTCTTTTCTTGTTTCCTTCGTCGGTTCGTTTCGCTCGCTCGCTCGCTCACTCACTCTTTTCTACGCTCGCGTTCGACCGTCTCGCGAGGAATTTCTAAAAATCAATATAGGCGCAAAGCGAGGAGGGGCCGCAAAAAAAATTCGATATCCCCTTCGCCTCCGTTCCTTTTTACCTTTTTTAGCGTCTCTACGTTTTTTTTTCTGCAACGAGAATTGCGCAGTCGAGAGCCTCGTCCCCTTATGGTCCCCAGAGGGAAGGTTGGCTATTCGAATCAACTCGATCTTCGAGGAAGAGAATTCGCGAAGGAAGTGGCAACGCGAACCTACGGGCACTGAAGAAGCGCGGGAGAATTTATTTTCTCAGAAGTGTAGCGCGGCCTCGGTACAGTCTCTGCCGTTAGCAGCTTGAATAATTTCATCCTCCTGTACACGTCCCGAGATAAGCCTACGCTCAAGCACGAATGCGATCAAACGTATCGTTTTGATACGTCGTGTTCATCCATCTTTTTCGTCTGTACTCTCCTTTTCTTTTTTCCATCTTTCGTCCAACGTATTTCCGATCTCTCGAAAATTTAAAAAAAAACACAAAGACACTCGATATCCCTCTTTCGTTTTTCGCTCGATCGTTCTATCTCGGTTGTCGACGTTCTGAGATAGGTTAAGGACCTGTTACCTCGGAACGGTCGATCATATTGCACGATACGACGTTATTAGCAAACGCACGGAACACGTCTTGCTCTCTAGCACATTTGAGACACTGAGACTCTACACCGTCGAAAACTCCCGTTGCAAATTTCGTAAAATGGAAAAACGAGACGTTAATATAAGAGTATACGAGAGAAATTACGAATTTGAGAAAGGAGGGCTGCAATCAACCGAGATTGAAGGAAGATCATTAATTTCATCCGCCAACATCCTCGAAACGTTTACTTTGCAAAGTGCCAGACGAAACTATTGATTGTCTTTCGCGAAAGTTTCCGCGAGCTGCTGAATTAAATAGGGTTACATATTCGATCGCGAGATTATTATTGTTCCCGGAACTTTCAAAAAGATAAGTTCTTGATTCACGGTGGAAAAGAGGTGGGGTCGATCGAACAAAAGCAGAACCAAAACGGTCGTATTGAAATGCAATGCGATACACAGAGAGCTTTGTATAGGAGTTATTTTGCAAATGGCATCACTTGCAAAATTCGTGCAGTAGGGAGCCATTTATTTTAAGCACAAGTACTCGCCCTGAATTTTGTGAGTAATTGTCAAAGGATCTTATCGAGCACGTTGACAAGAGTATAAAAAAGCTTGGAGGGCTATAGAATATAGTGTGTATTTATATGTAATGTAAATATGTGAACTAGAAATGAGAGTGAAAGATCGGCTGGTCCAATGTAACGTATCGCAGCCAGATGTAACACGAGCACCACACCAAAGGCTGATACCAAATGCTCTCGACAGTTCGACTGTGTGTCACAGGGACTAACATTTCAAAGTAATCGTCAGAGTATGGCCTCTCTCTCTTGCGTCGTATTCTTCTAATTGATCGCTGTGTGCTCTGCCAATGAGAGATAGGTTCCCTGTGCTACACAGCCATAACAAATCCGATCATGCTGTTTCGTCGCATAGTCGGACAATGCGTAATCAGAGCCAAGTAAATTGTTTTTCGAATCCCATGTCGAACGAACCTTTTTTGCACGCGTGTTGTTTTCACAGAGAGGAAGGAAGAGATTAAGCAAAAATCAGTTCATTGGCTCGTTATCGCGCATTGGTTCTTTTTTTTGCGCTGTTAGGCCGGCAGTTAGAAGTGCATTGGAAGAACAGTGCGTTGAGGAAAATGAAAAGAACCAAAAGAGAAGAAGAGAAAAATATCGACGTTACCTGTTCTATCGACTTACCGAGTTATTTTGCTTTTTGGAAAATCTGTCTTTCTAACCGGAAGCACTTGGAAATAGTACAGTGGTATCGTGGAGAACATTTAACCAATCCCGTGCCCTCTGTTAGAAAATAAAGGCTTGGGATTGGCTGGTACAAACTTCAAGGTCGAGGATACCTCTTACCCTTCCTACAGACAGTCGTATCGCATAGTCGCCCTGGGACCAGTACAATGGTCTTTCCGTATAAGGATGATGGTTCCATAATTTTTCCACATTGCAAAAACGCACAACTGTATTCGACTTATTTTGCATTGATTTTGTCTTAAACCTCGGCAGACGACTAAATTGATAAAAAAATAGTATGACATTGCAGCAAAATTATCGAACCAATATTAACTATGAATGTTAAATTGTATCGTTAATAAAATAAGAAATTACTATTAACAATAGCTTCACAGCATTAACATCGACACGCAAAAAGAACGAATCGATATTTTGCAATATAGAGGTTGATATTTTTTAATCTGTTTGTGGTGTAAATAAATGAAATGATAGTTTTCTTTTTTTTTCTTTTTTGAAAAGTCTCAATCTGTTCCAATTGAAGGACAATTTATCAGCGGCACGCATTCATATGCACAGCAAGATTACAAAATTGGACCTCTGATCGACGCACTTTATACGCGACATTAAATGCATACGCTTCTAATATGCTGTACTGATTGAGTCTGATTGCCATCCGTAATAAAGTTCAACTTTATGCGAAAGAATAATTCCCTCGTTACGCACGTGAACTCAAAATTCCAAGATCGCGTTTTAAATATTCTAATAACAGAAAAGATCAAATAAGTCTAATTACAAAATGAGCATAAATAAGGCATAAGATAATCAGTGACATACGTAATGGATTCGTGTAACACAGAAAAAAGAACGGAGTGTATGCGTGTGTGTGCACAACCTGGGGAAGGTAGGCCTTTTCTCAACCAGACGATGCGTTTTATGTTCGCAAAGAAAAGGGCAAAATACAACTGTTGCAGTTCTGTTCAGCCAGCTCTCCTTATTTTCGTTGAGATTAAGGCTATTTCGAGGCAGAATTCCAACTTCCAACTGTTGCGCAAATCGTCACGCGCAAACGCAGTTTCGGAGGCGTGGCGATCAACAAAGGGCCCGGAAACGGCCGATAACATGCTGTTTTCCATTTTCTCTCCCTTTTCCTCTTCAATTTACAATTCTCTCCCTTTTGCTAGGCAGTTCGTCGGAATCCAGGCAAGTGGACTGTATTACAACGAAATCAAGTCGTCGTAACGGGGTGAAACGGCGTTTTCCAAAATGATCTTTCCTTTATAGTATTCGTCTGGAATCCGAGATATACCATTTGTTTTATCACAATTGTTATAGAGAAAGAAAGAAAAAACGGAAAAAAGAAAGAAACGAAACGATCGTTTTAAGTCTTTTCTTTTTTTTTTTTTCGTTTTGTATCGTGAAATTTCAATACCGTCACGTACGTACGAAATACTATCGCATACCGCGAAGTTGTCATTTCCCGGGATTTTCATATTTTCACATCGAGTTCAACTGAATCTATTAACCTAGAACTGCGTACCGTTACAGAAGTAGTATGTATAAATGTTGCACATTTGCACAATCGATCCGCTCGACGATCGTACCACCTTACAAACATTATATATATATATATATGTATATATATATATGTATATATGTATTTCGAGGGTGCATGAAAGTGCTTTAATAATACAAATATAAGAAAACGAAGGAAATACGACAGAACGATCGTTAATTTGTTGCAATCCGGTACGACAGTAACATCCTTCTGGATTTGCTTCGCGTCACGAAACAACACGCGAAGTACAACGGCAAAGTGATCGTGTACCGAAGCACTTCTGCGCTATACGGCATCTATGAAAAAGTAATAAAATATAGAGAAAATAAATTTCGTTTCTCAAAACGCCGTTGCTCGTATCGTGTATTTTACATTTTTTCATTTTAGATAAAAAAAAAAAGTTATCCGAGAACTCTTGTAACGATTTGCACATTTACCATGGTAAGCAACGAAATATTTATTAAAAATCGTGAGAATGAAATATCCATTCAAAAGTTCAGTGCATTTCCTCGGATGCTTGGAATAAACCGTATTCCGCGAAAAGAAACGTGGAAGATTCTCAAAATAGAGATCAAATCTTTCCTAACCTTAAACTGATTTCAGGACGTATCTGCGTTTTCCGAAGATACTTTCGATGTGAAAGACTGGATTAATAAAACGTTCAAATCTGTCGAGGCACAAGAAAATAAAGATGTAAGTCATACAGTTATGGTGATCTCGATCGCGCGGGTTGTGTTTCTTTCCTCGACACAGTTTTTGACTTTCAGTTGCACCAGTACAGTCAGTCACTAAACTGACTGCTTCCATTACATCGCGGTCAATGACACCATATGTCTTTTTTAAGATTAACTTTTTTTTCACCATAGTGTGCATGAAAATATCGCTTTGTTAAAAAAAAAAAATGTTTCAGAAATAAAAAAAAAATTGTTATTTTATACAAATAAATACTCAGCCACGAGATCGTTATAATGTTCGAATTAAAAAAGGATGCTCCTTCGTATTAATAGTTTAATAATTTCATTTATTACGTTCTTAGGCATTCGTTTCATCATTAGTAATGAAATTACAATTGTATGTGCAACAAGTTAATGGTGCTTTAGAAGAGACTAGCCAATCTGTTCTTTCAAGCTTGCCAAGGGTATTGAGGGATACCCAATTGTTGCAACAAGAAGCCTTGGCTTTGAGAGAAAAAATGGTTGCAGTTAAACAAGAAATAGAAAAGGTTTAAATTTTGATAATATTTGTCTAAAGCAATTAAATACCTTTGTTACATTAATTTATTAAACAGGTTGAAAAAGATACTGCTTCATCCATGGCAACGTTAGAGAAAATAGATAAAATAAAGACAGATTTGCAAACTGCCAAACAAGGATTACACGAAGCTGATAATTGGAGTATACTTGCCAATGACGTTGAAGAGGTACGGCATGCATTAAAAGTAAGCGAATTCTCGTCAATTTTGACTTCATGTTATTTTCAATGTTTCAAGTATTTGAGTCGGGAGATGTAAAAGCTATAGCAAATAAACTGATCAGTATGCAAAAATCACTGGCAATGCTTATAAATGTTATTGACTATGAAGATAAAAAATTACAATTAGAAGGTTTGAAAAATCGATTAGAAGCTATGGCTAGTCCAAAATTAGTCCAAGCATTCACTGCTGCGAACTTAGGTATATCATACTAATCATTGTTGTATTTTTAATGTAACAACATTAACTAATACTTCTGTTTTAAAATATTCAGAAGAATCCAAAATTTATGTGGATATTTTTAATAAAATGGAACGTTTACCACAACTTCTTAAATACTATCATAATTGTCTGAAAGTATCGTTAGGACAAGAATGGCGCAGAACTATTGAATTAGCACAAGATGAAAATGTTTCTTACTGGTTACACGCTTATTATGATAAATTATTGTCTAATTGGAATGATCAGGTAGAATTTATTTCAAAAATGTTATATTAATGCGTACCGTAAGTTTCCTTTTTAAAATAGTTTGATTTTAATTAAGGTGAAATGGTCTCAACAAGTATTTTCAAATGACTCAGTTGATGTAATAATTGAGATATATGCAGATCTTCTGAGGAGTTTGGACCCAGGCATTCCAGAATGCATAGAAGCTCTATTAAAACAACATTCAATTGCTATACAATTATCACTGTTACTTGAACTTAAACAAATTACGAGGCACTTTGCATTAAACTTGCAAGGTGCTATTGAGACATCATCCCATGGAAAATTACAGAATCTAAAATTGTTGTCATTAGCACAAGCAATATATGCACCTTATGTTCCATATGTTACAAAATATAATATTTATGAAACAGCTCAACTTGAACATCAACTGCAATCCATGGGCTCTCCACAAGATGATTTAAGTGATACAATCAATATTCTTTCCCTTAGCATTTCGAGAGTAATGGAATATGCAAATGAAGCCAATAAAAGGTGCAAAGTTTTTACAGATGGTTGCGGTTATCCTGGTTTATTAAAATCTTTGACTGTATGTTATTTCATCTAAAATTTTAAAATAAAAATACTTCTCATTATATATATTTATTTTTTTTTTCAGAGTTATTTCAATAAATATCTCGACAAGTATCAAACGGCTATACGGCAATTAGAACGCAAAAAAGTAAAGCATGAGGATTGGAATTTGTTTCAAATGTGCCTTACTTTGATGCAAACTATAGGTAGTATCTAATTTTTTTTTTCTAAATAAATTTAAAGTAAAATTGTTAATTATATACACAGGTGATCTTTTGGGGCAAATTCAACAATTTGAGAAATCTTTAATAATTGATATTACTGAAACTAACAATA
>KQ435753.1:50518-65385 GCA_001276565.1 Melipona quadrifasciata | reverse complement strand
GTATATATATGTATATATATAATTATAAAACAACTTAAAAAGTTCGCAGCACCATAGAATTTTGCGATGCACTATCGAGTGCACCGAAAAAGGCTTATTTAACCTTTGACTGGGTACGTGGGGTTTAACAGACTTCAGCCAACTGAATTTTACAATAAGAAAAATTTTTTCCTTAACTTAATTTTTTTCTAATTTAATTAACTTCAGTTACTTTAATTATTACGTTACTTACTTTAATTATTATTACGTTCGCGTGTAAAATAGTTTGATAGCCGTTCTGGCTTTGGGAATAAAAATCACACGTCATGTTTTATTTCTAAATACAAAAAACACAATCTCTGTATTTATTTATAACGAATGTGAGGAATATTAATAATAAGACGTTCTTCGTATGAGAAAACCGGCCGTGTGAACCTAAGGCACGTGACCAACGTCAAAGGTTAATCAGAAAGAACAAAGCTCGAACGATATCGAGGTACCGTAACAGTTTCTTACTTTATTTTTTTTCTTTTTCATTTTCTTTATTCTTTTTTTTTTTCTTTTTAGAGGGCGTTCTCTAGAAAAAAAACGAGAGCACGGGCAAAGATTCTTGGGATTGAGCATGTTGTCCTCTAGTCTCGCACAGGTACAGTCGCAGACAAGTATCGAGACAGTCGAGTTCTAAATAAATCAGCTTCTCTTAACAAGCTTCGGATTTTCTGCATTGTTACGTTACATTTGACAAAATGCAGCGAATGCGCACGTTGACGTTCTTGAGAAATAATACTTACGAACAACAATTTCACGTGTTTAATCCACGTTTTAATTGAATTTTCTACGAATGGCAGAAAACGATTTACGTTTTATAGAACTGAGATGACAAATTAAACAAAAATACAGATTTACACGAAAAGATTGCAAATTAATATCAAACGAGACGTTTCATCGCATTAGCTGCACCTTTTTCTTAACGATCTAGCAAAATGAACAACTACGTTCGTACTTACAACGAATTCTTAACCGATCGACAACGACGTTCTCGATCTCGGAGTTCACTTGCTCCTGCGTTTACAATAATCATCAGCGTGCAGTGTGATAAACTATACGCATAGAACTCGAAACGTTAATCACACGTTCTCCATCGAAATAGTTACAGCGTTTGTGCGTAAATTTTCTGCTCGCTATACCGTGCGCGCAAATAAGTCATAAGGTAGATGCGATTTGAAATTAAAAGAAGAATCGTCGCGTCATAGCGTTAAACTCTCGCACAGAATAGTTACAATCACCTGCGCGCCTCTTTCGATATATCGAAACGAACTAAAATAAATTGATAAGAGTGAAATTCAATTCCAGGTCTCGAGGATTTAGTAAAGCTCAGACTTGAAGGAGTAATGCATTTTGAGAGGGTCGTTGCGCATCTTTCTTCTCTTTTGTTTTGTCTCAGTTTCAAATTGAAACGATTCGAGTGAGAGTACACTGCCGCTCAGAAGTTTCGAGTATTCTTTTCTTTCACGCAAATTGAGCTTCTCGCGCATTTTTCCGAGAAGTATGACATAATCGAGCATTTCAATATTGAATACTGAATATTTGACAAAAGTTGCATTGTTGCAATTACATTATTAGGTTTCCCTCTTAAGATTTTTGATAAATTTAGGATACGAAACGCGCAAACATACATAAAATATTCAAAATACAATATCTGTCGTAATACTTAACAGGTAAAACAAATCTCTCTAATTAATAACGCACAAACATACATAAAATATTCAAAATACAATATCTGTCGCAATATTTAATAGATAAAACAAATCTCTCTAATTAATAACTCTGCTTAATAACTATCTTCCCGATATATGAATTTGCACGAAAGCGCACCGCAGTTTATTAATTACAAACGGTAAAAATCTTCGGTTATCCAGTTTCAAATCTAAATTAATTTAAATGTAAAGAAATCGACACTCTATCCCAAATGGGTTAAGGAAATTCTAATATCCTCTAAAACTTATGAGCGGAATTGCACATAGAAGCGAAGCGTCGTCACGTTGTAAGAACGCCCCCTTATCCGAGTGTCCTTAAATCTAAACGTTATATTGTCAGAACAGAGTGTCTACCGGTAATTGAAAGATCATTTGTTACTAGCAAACACTCCGTTCCGGCAATATAACCATCCATACGTTAATGTACACGAAAAACAAAAGTTAGAATAAGGGAGGTTCTGTCATAATTTCAGAGCCATGGAAATGTTGCTGGTTGTTGACGGGATCTTACGTAGAATTAGTTCGAAACGTTATTCATTGCAGCTAGAAACATTATTTAGCAGTTCTCGAGCTCTAAGTTTTCGTGAAAAAGTGCGATGATCGTACGTGCATGTACAGTCGTTTATTGATCAATCAACGCACGCCTCCTGCGACCCTGCCAGTTGCACAGACGAATTATGTATATGCAAGTAGAAAGTTAAGTGGCACTATTCAAAAGTTGCCTGAGTAAGTTCTGTTTGATGACTAGATTCCACAGAATTCATCTCTTTTTGTCGCAAATGTACTATACGATTGCTCCTCTTAATTTTACGCGTGTCTCTTCTCCCTTTTTGTTTTTTTACAATGATAGAGCGACGTTTTACGAAGCATCGGAACTACAATCGAAGATTAACGAGAAAGAAGGAGGAATGTCGCTCGAAACAGTTTGATGCTTTAGTGCTATTTTAGTCCACTGAAATAAAAACACACGAAGCTTATATCTTCAATTAGATACTCCAAGAAGAATTATTGATAAAACGAACATTCCTTGTTTCTTTCCCTTTACCCTTTAGTCTAGAAAAAGCTTAGAAACGGAATTCCAATGCGAATTTTTTTCGGGGGAATATCGACGATAAATTCCATTGTTTTTATCAATAAAACCTACGCTTGATCGTAAGCGACATGGATCGAGTGCAATAAACATCAAAAGTTTCTTCTTCTTTCTCCTTAATCGTTAAACATGTACGTATATATATATATAGTTTTATAATATATATTATAAAACTTGATTGGGAACCGTAATCTATTCATACAAATGATATTACGCACGAGTCTTGGGACACACGCAATAAAAAGCATGATGCAAGTATGTAAGGGCCCCTATACACGTTGAAACACGTTGAAGTCACAATACATGCATCGACACTTAGGTTTCACGATATATGTCACGACGCATGTATTAGATGTAGAAATTAATTCTTGAATGTTAAAACGTAGATTATTTAAGAAGCATATTCTTTTCGACTCTGAAGTAAAGATTCTACCAGAGTGATTTATCTGTGTCCAAGGAACATTTAAAATCAAAATTTGGAAATTGAAAATTCAAAGAACTTGTTCTTGTTCTAAGACACTGAACGATCCAAAAGACAATTTTCTAGTGAAATGAATGCAAGAATAAAACCATATAAACAAATGAGTTTGTTGTAATTTACACAATTTCATTTCATATTTCAATGTAACTATAGACACATATTTCAATCATTCCAGTATTTCAATTTGAGACATCTCTCAACAATTAATCTTCAATAACCTTCAGCTTTATATACATTACTTGTAAAAATTAAAAAGATTCGTTTGAATTGTATTTTACATATTTGTAATAATTCAGAATCTTCCAATTCGTGCACAATGGCGTTATCTCCTATTATTGATAATAGTATTAGTTGGAAAACAATAATCCTATATTTTTACGTGTTTCAACATAGATGTCGCACAGTAATGCGGAGATAAATTGAAACTGACATAGATTTCGTGAAGCCTGAGCGTCGATTTATGTGTCTCAACGTGTACAGGGGCCTCGATGATCTCTTGGATGACTGTGAGCAACGGTGTTACAGGCCCGACCCATTCTTTCTCTCTTCTCCTCTTACTTCTTCTTAATGATAACACCGGCGTTTACCGGAGATAATTCTCCTATATGTCTACTTAACTAGATGCTCGATTACAATCGATGAGAATCACGTTCTTGCGAAACTGAAATTGAAATTATGAGAAAATTATGTACAAACGACTCGAGTAACGTTGGTGCTAGGGCACAATGTCGCCACGCATTATGCATTTTCCATATATATATTTATAGGTTGATTCGGGTTGTTTTGCTGCTGATCGTCTCGTCGACCGCACTTTCGCCGTGCGTTTCTCTCTTGTCGACTTTCAAAGCAAATCGAAAGAAACTGACGTTTATTCCTTGATGCGATCAGCAGCAGTGTCCAAGTTTCATGCCACCTTCTTTTTACTCGTCTTCTTGCTGCGGGGGAGGGTAGCGAAGCTTGTTATCTGGAAAACAGAAATGAATCGTCGTGTTATCGCACGTTCCAAGCGAGAGAATCGTTCGATTGTAAAGTAAAATCACCTCGACGTTTCATCATTTTGATTTTTATGTATCTAAGCGTTTCAAAGTTACCAAGTTTAGAGATTTGATTATAGTAATATGTAACTCGCACACCACACTGGTTTCAGGGAAAAGGAAATTGCTACGACGAGTGAGGGAAGAATACAGTATTAGAACTTTTGTGCAGGATTTCCCTCTTTCCTCTCGGATTTCAGATTTCTTTTAATCTATTCTATTTTGTAAAAAATATTTCATAAGCAAATGGAAACTGTAATACACAAATCAAATACTTTGTTGGGAGATGGATTTTACAGGATGAAGAATTGGCACAAAAGTTTGTGTTTCACGTGGTAGCACGCTTCCTTTCTCGAAGCAACAGTTAATAAGTCGTCCAGCTAGAGCCGTGTTAATCATCGAGTAACATGCACGTCGAACAATCCAGGAGGAATTAACACTTGCTAAGCGATTAGTGGCCCAACGAATCACTAGAAAACACTCTAGAAACCATATTCATACGATCTGAACGAACGAATTAATCCGTTTCTTCTCTCCGTCGGTTTCCAGTACGACAAAGTGGATGAAAAGGACGGAGGAAGGATCGATGACAATGGGTTTTAGTGAGTCACGACGACGAGAGACCAGTCAAAGAGACCCGTGTAACAATTTAACCTATATATAATATGTATATATCGATCTTTCAGACGAAAGCTTTCTAAAAAATATCCGACTCCAATCTTTTGCCAATTCTCGGCGACTGCGACATCTCTCTTATCTGCGACGCTACGCTCGTTGTCTCGACATCTTTCTTCGCCTCCAACTTCTGTTTATCGTCGCCCAGCGCGAGCACGTAACTGCCAGAGCTGTTAGTGCTGTCGTTCTCGCTCTTATCGTCACTCTGAGCGTTTATCTCCTGATCGGAGCTCGATAACTTCGGCGCAAGTTCAACGATCGCCTCTTGCGACTCGACGCTGTTCGAGCTGGAGTCAGGCGCGCTCACGTTCGAACAAGAGTCCTCCCCTCTCCTCGGTTCCTTGGAGAACGCGCCGTGAAAGATGTTCTTCGGGATCGTCAACAGCTTGGAGAAACCTTCCTTGGTCCGCTGCCTCTTCGACTTCTTGCTAGCCTTTGACTTGGCGTCGCCCGCGTGAGCGATGAACACGTCCTTCGTGACGCTGGTGTTCGAGAAGGTCTTCAGGGTGCCGGTTTTAATTACCAAAGTGGCTTTCAACGCGCTCTGAGCGTCGGTCTCGCAGTTCAAGTCCTCCTCGCTCTTCGTCAGAGGCGCTTTCGGAGCTGGCTTCTTGTTGTACTTGCCAGCCCGGCCGTGACTGTCGGAGTTGCTTCGCGACACGCTCGGAGTTGTCCAAACGTCCATGCAGCTGCCGCTTTCTGGCGAGATTTCTACGGTCCCGTCAGTGGCGACAATTTTTCGAATAACCTCGCCGCCGATAGCGTCCACGTTCTGCGACGACGTTTCTTTTCGAGACGACGTCTCGGCGATGGACGCGTCGCTACGTCTCAAATTCTCCTGCGTGTGAACGATGTTATTGACAGCCTTATGAGCGTCGTTCAGAAGTTGCTTCAGTTCCTCGAATTTATCCTGACAGAGTTCGTCCGTCGCGGTACGAGCCGATTTTTCCAAGGAAGCTTCGTCGCTCGTCGCACTTTCCGCGCCTACGACAGTTTTTATCCCCTCTTCAGTCTCTGCGCTCTGTGCTTCCATGCTCGTACGATTCTCTGCCGTTCCCTCCGCCTGTTCAACGTCGTTCGTCGACTTTGGATCGGTTCTAGTCTCTACGCATTGAATCATTCGAATCTCCGCGGCTAGCACGGGCTCTGAGCTCGAATTGTCGACCGTCTCTGTCGATTCTTTTTTCTCTAGTTCCGGGCCTGATTGACTGGTACTTTTAAGTAAATCATCGTTACCTGCCACAAGGGAGCCACGATCGAATTTGATATGATCAGCAACATTACTGTTTTGCGAGAGTAGAAGCAAGATCTCGAGAGCTTGCTCGGGAGTGACGAGATTCAAAGGTGTCGGAAATGAGACATTTTTGGAGGAAGGAGGGTCAACGCTGTCGGAATCCTCTCCTGAGTCCTTCAAATATCATAAAAATCGATGTATTATCAAATAAAGCACGTAAGAAGGTAACGAGTAATTCTTAAAATGCTAGACAGAATGAATTCCTCCATTAATTCATTAAGGACCAACGCCATAGTCGAGCCTCTGAGAAGCTGAAATTCTTTTATTAATCCGTACATATGCACAAATTTTTGGGGACGAGACCATTACTTTTATGGAAAAAATATCGGAAATTTCTCTAGAAGTTAACGTTCGCTTCTCAAGAAAGAAACGATTTAATTTCATGGGTTTATTTATCACAAGAAGACAAGAGCTAAACGACAGAAAATTTCGAGGTAAGTTTTAAAAACGCTTTGTGTGTCACATTGGGAACCATTGACAATTAAGAGTTATTGAAATTATTTAGTTTTAGAATTCTCATTGTCAATCTTGTTACTAACTAAAGATTATTGGCAATCTAATCTGTCAAATATTTTTCTACTTCAATTTCTCTACTAGTCTACCAAGTTATATAATAAAATTGCTTCATCTACGCGGATGTAGCAAATTTGGATCAAAGAGGATCCTCGGTACTTCCTCAGAGTCTGAAAATCCTCTTTTACGGACAAAAGAACGCGATCCGAGAAAAATGTGAGATTGGAAAAAAACGTTGGTCCTTGATGAATTAATCAGGGTCGAAAGGTCTTCCGGCGCAGTCGGTCAAATTTAAAGCTTCATCTGCTGCTTACTTCAAGACGCTTCATTCCGGCCTGTTTATCAACGTCGTTCGGAACAAGTTTCAGCAAAGTTTCAGTCGCAGAATGAAATTGGGACTCGAGTGCGCGGAATTAAACCTTGATTTATGTTCTTATACGGATTCGAGCGGTTGAATTTAGTACCTCTGGGGTCTTCTTCGTGGCGGAGCGAGGTTTTGCGCGTGTTCTTGCACCGACGCTCGATGTTCGAACCAACGAATCGCCCTGAGATGTACGGCTGGATTGTAGCGCCTCACCGCTGCTGTATCCGCTTGATATGTCGTCCGAAGACCTAATATTACTGCAACCAACGATTCACTTGATGCGTAAATATAGCAAATAATAGACGCTGCGAATATCTAAATGCGAAATTTCAACCCTCTACTGCACCGACGTGAAGTCTCGGAGACCTTCGATGGGTCGATTTTCCATATCTTTGCTGAGCGAGGGAATCTGTACAACTTAAATTACCTAAATTTCGTCAAAATAATTTAAGGCGTCATTTAAACAAAAAAAGTCGTATCATTTTTCCGCGGGACATACACTTCACGTCGAATATCTGAACTCCTGATTCTGTACAACTAACAGTTGTGACTTGTACCCTCCCTCGTCCCTTTAATAGCAAGATCATAAACACCATTGATGCAAGTTGAAATGAGGGTAATCTATTTTGTCACGTTTCGCAGTACGTTGATGCACTTTTGAAAATTTGAAGAAACAACGATCAAGAATATTTATAAATGTTTATAATGGAACGAATTTCTGCTCTGGGCCGAACAGAACATTGTGGTTACGTTCGTGAAAATAGAAAAGTGCAAAAACAGACATCCAAACGATAATAAAGAAAGGTAATTCGATAGAAAGTGCATAAGTTAATTGGAGGCTACCTCGAGCTTTGTTAGCAGAGGGTTAAAATATAAATAACTGATACTTGGGGAGGTGAGGTACGAACGTTAAGCTAGCTGTTGGCTCCCTGGACCTCGGTTGTCTAACGTCAACGTCCACTTCAGAGAAATATAGCTCCACTCGATTGCTACTGGACTGGGTCCGGCGAGGACTGTACCCTCTTCTTCCCACATGCTCTCTTCGGCGAGGTTCCACTGTAAAACGTGCCAAAATTCGAATCTTTCCATTTGCAAAATTTATAATGCAACATTTGGGTGTGTACATCCGCTGTACGTTTGTGCGATTTTAATTTATAATCTTCAAAGTGCACAATTTGTAGAGGCGAACGAGGCATTACGTTACAAAGTGTTGTTTCTGATTAAATGAAATTAATATTTCGACAGCAACGAATGCGCTTATCAGATCTCTGCCAATTGAACGTACTTATCTGAGCTGCGCGAACGAAATATAATACCCGCCTTAATTAAAACGTCCTGTCTGTCATTTCGAAACCGAAAGAAGTCGTACCTTCTTCGTTTCTCTCTCTCTGGTATGTTCAATTCATACCAAACACACGAGTAACATTCAACCATATCGACACGTTTTAAGAAATGAAAATATACTCCGTATAGGACATTTCAATTCGAGCAGAAATTGGCAAATTCTCGACGCGCGATAGACCAATTTGTTTGTCTTCCGAGGCCTTCCCGTAGAACGAAGAGCGATTTACGTCGTTCGCGGTAGAATTCGCAAAAATGATCAGTGCCGTGATCGGCCAATAACCTTCCATGTCCGTCTCGTCGTGCATGTGCGGTGTGTTTCTATTCTCGTCCTCTTTCTCGCCGGTCAGGTCGCTCAGGCTGTAGCTCTTCTTCAAATGCTGCACCAGACCGCCGCCACCCTGAAAAACCCAATCCTTTATTTTTCTTTTCAACCTGCACCGACAATCTGCGATTCTGCGTTGCGTCGTTTGTTAAGGGTCAGTGCGTGGAAAAAAAAAAGATCGAGATTCATCGATCGCAGCGAAGAGGAAATATTAAGTAACTTGAGAGAAAAAAAAAAAAATATTCGGAACGAACGTACGCGTATGTTACACAGAATATTGAGAGGGAAGACGTTTGAGAGCTTGTGTTCATCCAGAGAAGTAAAATGATTTTATCATTGTGTAATGATCAATGCGTTGTTACTAGTAATAATTTTTATTGATCGGCGAATCGACGCAATGTTAATTCTTATTGCAATAACAGAGGTTCCCCATCTATTCAACCTCTAGGTTTTCAAATTGCCTTCACAAAAGAAATTCTTATTGCGATACTCCTTGCAATATTTATAATCCAGTGAATCCAATTTTCTACCTAGTCGCCGTGTTCCAAATGGTCCTTGGAAAAACGCGAAATCTCTATTACCAAAAATATACGTACAATATAAAATTGAACGAATGAGCATAGAAAATAGTCATACAACAAAGAACGTAGGAAGCAATTTTTTTTAAGAAAGAGAAACGACGTTTCTCAACAAGAAATAATGCAAAATAATTGTTTCCTCGACAAACGAACGCTTCTTTTATTTCAAGCGATTATTCAAAATAATTGCGTTATCAAAAGCACAGAGATTCCATTTTCTGAATTCTTGAATCCACACCTTTAATCGCTATAAGCCCTTAAACTCGTGGATCCTTCCTTTTCAACTGGCTGTATAAATACACGCGTACGATAGAAAGAAAGAAAAAAAAATGAAATAAATTCTTACCAAGCCCGGGAAAAGGTGTTAATGTGTTATCTGCCGACACCGGAGCGTGTGTTCGATCTGTCGTGCGTGTTTAGCGATCGATCTAGGCCGGGTTCAGCAACGCGAACGGGTTGCGGTCTCTCGCCTATCCGGCCACGCTTTTTTTTCTCTCTCTTTCCCCCGACTTTCGTTCTGGCACGGGTTAACGGCTAGCGTTCCGCGTGCCCAACGACAGAGCCCGGTTCTCTTGATTAACTGGACCAACTCGTTAGACGGGACTCGCTCGCGTAGGAACGACAGGAGTCGATCGATTCGGAGACGATCGCGATCGCGCGACAAAGAAAACGGAGCAAGAGTGAAGGGCCAACACATTGCATCCTTAATCGTAGAATGTATTTATTCGAGGGAAACAAAAAGGCAAAAAAAGTAAAAAAAAAAAGAGAAAAGAAATTAATAACATGTCCTATCGTCGAGTAAAGTGTTTTTGGGATATAAAAGTTATAGTTTCTCTAAAGCGCTTCGATGGCGAATTGGATTCGCATAATCGTAGGTACTCAGTCGATGCGCGAGTAACGCAAGCAAACTGTGTCACATCAGTTTGACGTATGCGGCTCGCAAAAACATTTGTACGATCGTCGATACAATTTGTAAATATCTTTGAAATTTGATTGGCACTGTGACGACACCCAATTCATCGTAACTGCAATGTCATGTGCAATTTTTAAAATGTGTACGGAAGTATAATGGCAATTACATCTCTCAGAGACCATAAAAGTATCCATGTTACATTCGTGCATCTCAACTTGTACGCTCGCATTGAGTGTCTTACGGCTTCTTTCTATGTTTTCCGATCGGGTTCAAATTATAGTGCTAATGAAATTTCAACATACTTCGCATAACACGCGCATAACATACGCAAACACTTTCGCGAACAACCATTCTAACTAGACTGCAGATCTTATTTCGAAGACGTAAAACTAAAGTGTCCAAAATGCCCCTCTCTTGTGTAAGTTCAACCCTTTAAATTATAAAATTCTCCGTGTAAATTCGATTTTCTTAAACTGTTTTACGAATTTACACAGGGATTCGCAGTCTAGCGATAACTACGGCTCCGCGATCGGTATTTCCTCAAGCACTGTCTGACGTTGCTTACATCGGGAGCAAACGGTACAGTATCGATTAATTCGTAAGCAAATTGTGCGATCGAGATAAAAAAAAGTGTAACATGTTCCGTAAACCTAGCGTTAAAAAGTAATTTATGCGCCAATCGCGCAAACTACGTAGAATTCTCCCTGTCATCGCTATGCAGTCTTCAACTCTGTCTTTTTCGTACGAATCTTCATTTTCCTTGGCCGTGAAAATGAAGTAGCAAGCAATCCGACTGGCACTCTCGTTACTCGACGATCCGTTCGTGAGAAAGGATTCAAACTGATTGTTCGATAGGTTTTATTATTTCTTAAAAAATAGCGCATCGCTTTGGGATAACAGGCAAAGATCTCGCAAGATTGTCACAAACGATCTGTCGGAAGGCACCAGATCAAGAACTCAACTCACTAAAACTATCACGCGACAGATCACCCTTAATTCTAACTGGCATGATAAACAGTAGGTAAAAATCTTGGACTTCGCAGAGAAACACACAATGCAGTAGTATTACAATATTCATCTAAACGCTAATCACACAGTCGAGGTTACATCGTGCTAAAGACTTATCAATAATAAAAAAGAAAAAACTTCTCAGTCACGTTATGCGTGACAAAGTAGCGCGTACGCGACAGACAATTTCGCGCGAGTAAAATCTCAAATAAAAAATGATCGAAACCTTCTTTGCCTCTCGTTCTCCGCACCTATTGTATCTTTCTCAACTCGATCGTGAAACGGAGAAAGAGAGGGAAAGAAAAAGAAAAAGAAAAAAAAAAAGAAAAACCAGAAAAATCACTCTATGATTTTCAACAAACAACGCCAATACATAATTTATCCGGAAACCTTCCCCTTTAAAAATTCTACAAATATAAACGTAACGTACGTAACTCTAATCTGTAACAGGTTAACTCTAATTCGGTAACTTTGCTCGCGAAAGCTCAATCGTTGCGTCGCGAGTGGGTGGCCTCAGCCGCCTCGAGTTGTCCGCCTCTCTTCCTCCTCGTTTTCCGCGACTTGCACGTTCTCTTCGGCTTCGGTATCTCGAGTTCTTCCTGCACCACGCGGTTTACTTCCATCAGCTCGACCAGCTTGATCAGCTCGTCGTTCGTCTCGTAGTTCGGATCGCTGTCGAAGTTGGGTATCGATTCGGCGGGGATCAAGTTGTGGGACGATCTAGTCTCTGGGGGGCTGTTGCTCGTCGGTGTCTGAGCACCGTTGTCCGCCTGGTCCGCGTTTTCCTTCGTTGTCGAGGTTGTTGGTGGCCTGGCCGAGCTAGAAACCGGCGAGGCCGATTGGGTCGCTGATGGCTCAATCATCATGATTCTGTCTGACTTGGGCAGAATGTACTGACCACACGCGCGTTTCGATGTGTTTTTTATTTTTTTATTTTTTTTTTATTTTTTTATTTTTTTTTTTTGTTTGTTTTATACATATTTTACACGACGAGCATCGTGAAATGTTTGACGTTACAGGTCGAACACAATAGACACACGTGTAACATATAACGTGATGGTTGTTTTTGGTAGTACGCAACGACGACGAGAGTTGTTAAAGAAACGACGATAATTTGGCAGTGGTTAGACGATCAGTGTGGTGATGACGATCGACGTTGGTGTTTTGTTTGATTAGAGGCGGCGTGCAGGATAGGCGTTCAGGACAACGTAAACATAAAATATAAAAAAAAAAAAAAAGAAAGAGAATAGTACGATTAGCAAGTTGGCTACCAGCCAACGGTGACTACCAGCGAATTAATGTTTTTTAAGCGAAGTTAACCGATCGTCTTGTCGATGAAATTTTTTTAAGACGAGCGACGTATTGTTACTGGTTGTAATTCAACTGTGGATGTTTGTGCAAACAACAGAGATTTCTAAAGGGAGAATCTTGTTGAATTTTCGTAAAATACGAGTGAAACTTTATATTTGTTGTCGTGTCATAAATTTTTTCCCATTTTGCTTGCAAATTTCACGCTAGTTTCATGTTTGTGTCATGTACCAAAGTGTTCGCTCTGATTTGAAGATCTCACATGCAGAACACGTATCCAAATGTTTAACTTTAACCAACAGAGCAGTTTATTATGTTGCTGCTACGTTCAAATTTTATACGTCGTTGCTATATTTAAATTTCTCGCAAATACATCCACGGACCGATTGGAATTTCTATCGGACAAGACGGCCGGACTCATCGTTACGGTATTCGTAAGCGAGCGTTGTACTCGCAAGCCCGGAACTCACCTTGATCGCGGTTTGCATGAGAACCGTGGTTGCATAATTCACACCTTTCGATCCAAGGTGCAACACTGCGGAATAACTCTGCTCTGTGGCACGTGCTAAAGCCTCGTCGATCTCGGCCTCGCGCCGGATTAAAGCTGGATGGACGAAACGTCTGTAGAGGATGCTCGAGCCCTTGGTTGCCGGGCTCAGCAACCAGATCACCAGGATAGTCTTGATCTCATAGTAAAACGGAAACCTATGGCGAGAGGGATTAAAAGACAAACGTCACGCGCACGAGAAATGGACAGGCGCGATTGTTCGTTGGTATAACAACACCTCGACGAGATGGAAAAGATTTTTCGAAAAACTATATATCAGAGCAAATTGCTCCCAAGGCCTTGGTATCCAACCACTTGCCTTTAAAATTTGGAGAGACGGAAGAGAAATTAATTACAGCGTCACGCGAAAATTAGAAAGTACAAATTACTTTCGCTGAAATGTTTCCATACTTGATACGATGTTACGATTATAACAATAATGTGGCAAGGGGTTAATCTGATTTAATCGTTTTGCGCGCCGTCGAATTTTGTTCTTGAACGCTGTAGCTGTGAAAGTTAGCTCGTTGCTTCTTCCATCTGCAATTTTGCAATTTTACGAGAATTTTAATTCTCTACTACTTTATACTCCTTGCAAAAGGGTCTGCGTGTATTTAAAGTATCAAAGTATGAACCCGTCAAAATTCAAAATTCAAAAGAAATGATTTCTTCGACGATCCCGTTCTCTATTATTTTTCTGTACCATTGAAACTTTGATTAACCATACTTAAGAATCAGAGCTGCGATTGTAATATCTTAAAAAAAGAAGAAGAAAAAAAAAAAAGTTTCCATTGTCCAAAATGTAAAGTACGCTCCAAACTTTTGTAGAAAAGCAAATTTCCAGTAAAAACTGACCCTTCTGTAAGTGACAATCCGTAGTAATCCGAATGATAGAGCTAAATCGTCGTTAGGCGTGACAGAGCCGCATCGTCGAGGAACGAGGGCAAAGAAAGGAAAAAGGACGGGGAAAAGTCGTCGGTCAGGGGAGACTGGCAAACGACGGGGAACGAAAGAGAGTGTAAAGCGCGAGAGTGTATCCCCGGGCCAGAAATACACCGGGAGCTCTCCTTTTTGGTTGTAATCCGAGTATGAAGGGAAGAGGAGCGAGTGGATCTGGCGCAGCCACGGGGAGGGAGGAAAACACCAGAAACAGAGACGGGAAGACGGTTGGACCCCGGTTAGAATCCTCAGAAGTGCATGTGTAAGCCAATATCCATCTCGGCCGAAATTAGACTTTCGGAATTCCCGGTGGCGAGCCTCGGACCACGCGGTTCACCTCGGTTTATTGGCCCCGGTTTCGCCCGAATTTTGCTCGCTTCCGGCGAGAACGGGGCCATGACCGACCGACCAAGACCAAACACGGGGCCGCTCATCTCGGAGCTCCGTGCTTTCAGCCACTTTCGTCGCGAGCGTGCACTTCGGATTAACAAGTTGGGTGAAAGGGGAAGACGGCGACGATCTCGGTCGACCTCTTCTATTTGACCTTTCCCGGTACTTGGCTACGCCACGCTACGTAGGCACGTATCGAAGTTAGACTAGTCGCGAGAGCCTGCGACGCGTTGCTCACCAGAAGCTGAAGAACACGTCGGTGAAGGTTTCCGCGCACGTGAACAGCGCGAACACGATCCAGTACATCATCCATTTCACCTGAAAACGAAAGGAT
>KQ435753.1:33302-43601 GCA_001276565.1 Melipona quadrifasciata | reverse complement strand
TAGAACAGAACGGTTCATATATAACATAACAAATCCATCTTAAACAAAAAATATCGTGTATTCATTTCGCATCAAAAAAAGGGAAGAAACTTATGGGACACCCTAATAAAATATTCACTCGCTCCTAAAACGTCCTCTGGTTCCACTCGAAACGGCGTCAATTTTCAGTGAAGAAGAGAAGATGCAGTTCGACGTTGGACGCAACGGGGCGAGCATTTCCTAATTAAAGGCCTGCCCGAAGAGAAAAAAAATGTCGGCTTCATCCGAAATATGGTTCGGCGAGAGATAACGGGGGAACACGTAGCGTCGATACACTCGCGCCGAGGTAACTTTTCATCGGTGCTTCAGGGTCGACCCAGTTTTCTATTTTAATCGTAGCCCTTCTCGAGCCACGACTCCTCCGCGCCCCCTCCTCCCGAGTCCCTCTTTATTATCTCTTCTCCATTAATTAAAACTCCGTCGGACACGAAAATCATCGTCGTTATCTCTCTCTTCCTCCTCGCGTCGAAGCTACTGATTGGTCCGCCCGCGATCTTCGAATGCTTGGCTGTCCGCGCCGTGGAAACGCATCGGGGGGTGGTGAGGGGTTGATTTCCATCGAACGAGTGTCGTTGTTAAGCGGGCTGTTAACTTTCCAGCGCATCGAGCGGTGCCTAGGTAACGGAACGGCGTGGATTCATTGAAAGATTTAATGAGCGAGGGACGAAAACGTGGTAACGAGGGCGTGTCCGGTTATTTCGAGACGGGGACAAGGAGCATCAACCCGATCCATAGCTGCGTGTCGCGACGATGACGATGCACGCGTTGACGAGCAAGCTAGGTAACCAGTCGCTCTAAATAGGGCGACCAGGTGGGTTTAAATTGCCGAAAAGGTTTTCCGACTGTTTTCAACCAGAAAAATTAATTCTATCTGGTAATCACCGACAGTAGAAAGAAACTTTTTTAGGCTGTGAATCTAAATTGCGAGACAAGTTTCCAACTGCTTTCAGTCTATTTCTATCGGAAAGAAATTTTCTTTATTCCATATGAATATATATTTCGAGTTTTGCGAAGAAGATAGACAGTGGACCAAAAAAACTCGATTCGTCTCATTGAAAGGCCCAGAAGCAACTGTTCCGACTAGGAAATGAAGACGACATTTTTGCCACAAAAATTTTATTGATACGCAAACATTTGAATCGATACAAAACAAATTACAAGCAACGCCACTACTATTCGAAGTCTACCCCACGTCCCCTCGCGAATCACGTGACCCAAATCGACCAATCGCTAATTTTCGTTGCATTAGAGTTGCATTTTCTGGGTCACCCCGGCTAAAATCATTTTCAATGATAATAATTCGATTTAATTAAACTTTTTGTAAGTTTTATATCTTGAATTTGCTCTACAAGTGGGCAATTATCGTCAAACTTGAATTACAATTTACTAAACTCAATAACTCCTCCGCGTGAATATCACCCGTTAAATAATTTACAAAATAACAACATAGAACTTTGTTTGTCACTTTCTCGTACAATCTCCGACTTTTCTACAATCTCAGATTCTTCTAACTTGAAGATTTGAGAAATCGCTCGGCTAACAAACAGCACAGAGAAAGATAAGCGAGATAATAGGGAAGCGAAAATATCGTTCGATAGCTTCGATAAGCAGAGTCCAAAAGCCACGAAGTAGTCTCGTAAAATCTTTCTTTTTCTTTCTTCGATGGAGTCTCGTTGTTTCGCGCGACAAAGTTCGTCCGAGCTCGAGTGTCTCTGGAACTTTTCCAAAATCGCCGAGGAATTTTGAAATTGCATCAGAATACGTGGAACAAGGATGCGGCGTTCCACCAGGCTGCCAGCTCATCGTCCTTGGAGGCGATGACAAAGCTCAAAGCAGAAGAAGAAAAAGAAGAAGAAAACGAAAAACTCGCCGAGGGTCCGCCTCTTTGTTTCCGACGAATGATTCCTTTCGTTGACTATTTCTGCTAGCTTTTAGAGTGTTACTTTTCGATAATACAGTGACCTGAAGCAAGAAGGAGGATCATGTCAATTATTGTACGGAACAAACGGTCCAGTTGAAGTCTGATCAAAGTTTGAACCGCAAGTTAATTAATTTGGCAATAATCGGCAGGTAAAAATAGACTTACTTAGAAAACACTGACTGCAATTTGCAGTAGGACGTGAAAGCGTTTGAACACCGAGGAAACATTTATGACTACACGTCTGTCACGTTTAAACATATGTATGTACTTTACGAATACATTATCAGTGTACTGATTCAATTAGCACAGTTACACGTTTCGCACAAAGTATTTGAACTGCTTCAACATCCGTTTAACCATACGTTCAAAGTTCAACGAAATGACGAATAAAGACCGTGCAGCAAGTTTTAAGAGGTCGTTGTAGAGAGGAAACTTCAATCTTGAAGACCACGATGGATTCAGTCGTAAACAAAATTTCTCAGCGCTTTTACAATTTTTTCTTTTTTTTTAAAAAGAGCTACGTGATATAAAAATATCTTTCTCGAGAAACGAATTCAGAAGGACGAAAATAGAAGCCTCACGCTTTAAAAAGTCAGATTAAATTCAGATTGATCTTTGCGACAGTTTCAAGCGTCGATAATTTTTCACTTGAATTAACTGCAATGCAAAATTAACACCAGGAAAGAAGTTTACATCTAGACAGTGGCAAAACATTCTACAAAACGCTACTCCACGTGCAAATACTTAGTTAAAATTCCACGCGTGTGTTCTCCAAATACGTGAAAGTTCTTCTATGGTGTTTGAATATCTTCGTGAGTCATAATTTTAGAAACTTCATTTCCTTCGAACGAGATTTTAATTCACGCTCCTTTTTCTAAGGAAGATACAGCTGATTGGGCCCGTGATTCATCTAGTATCCTTTGACGGAGAACTGTCGCGGCACCACCCTCTTGTCAAGAACGTTTAATAAGTTTCACCTCCGTGACAACGACTTACACGTGAGATACCGCCGCAGCGTCGCGTGTAAACGGTCGCTTAATTACGAAGATTAATGGGCGTGACAAAGAATCATGCGGGTAATCCATAATCGAGCGACGCGATCGAGCCGGAGGACTCGCAAACTTGGATGACCAAGTACTTTGTTATTACGAAAGAAGGGAGAGGATATGCAAAAGCACAGAGAAGAAAGGGAACAAAATTCGCTTCAATTTCGTTTGCTTGATTGATTTATTGCTCTTTCTCTTCCTCTCATTTCCACGCATCTCAGGACCGTGCCCCCCGTCATTAACGATTATCGCGAACGTCATTTGTGAAACGAATGGGAAGTTAATCGCGGCGCCACGGCGTCGTACGTCGTCGCCTCGCATTAATAAGCACAGTTAACCCTTTCACTGCGTAGCACGAGAGAGAGAAGCATGCGACAATATTCTGTAAATACGTTCAAAAGTTGCAAAGTGAAATCAGAAATGCGAAGACGATCTCGGTCTTGAGACGACGACTGAGAGGTTTTGCGGAAAGAAAATATGAATGACCAGCGAAATTTCGATTTATCTCGCAAATGTCAGAAGTTCTTGGAAAATTCGTTCGGACGTAGCCAAGAGCTCTAAACAACAATTTGTCAGAATCTTATAAATACCTCGGTCTCTTTTAAATTTTCTAGGATCACAGATCCGTGGCTCCCAACGTGGAGCGATTTGAAAACGAGTTCTTGCATTTCTTTAAACGAAAATTTAACAATTCTGCGATGCACCTTTCCTTCACTTTTTGAATAATAAGAATTACGCGTCACGAGGGCGGGTCATCAGGATTCCAGAGATGCTTAGGTGCAACATGGTCAGAAAAAGGTTGGGAACCACTGATCTAAATAAAAGACATAGTAAAAAAAAAAAAAAGAAAAAAAATATTCCAATTCGTGGAATTTCTTTTCATAGCTCCAATATCGAAAAAAAAAAAAAAAATAGAACTTGCAAATATATGTATTATTATGTATAAATATATTGACTGGAAAACAATACTAAATCAAATATCGCATCAACGCAACGCTACTATTATTTATCTTCAGCACTCTGAAACAGATTGAAATTAAAATTTCCAACGGGACATGTAGCCTCTGAAATATCCCCGATTGTTATTATTCAAATCCCCCCACCCCTCCTCCCTCGTCGTTTAATTGCACCGCGAAAAGATTAACGCAATCGAACTGGCCTGAGAATCTCGCTTGGCAATATTTACAGCGTTATACAATACTGCCGAGGAAATTTTGGATCGGCGCGTGCGGCAATATCAATATACACGCGAGTTTCAACGGACCGAGAGTCGTTCGAAATCTGCCCCATCCGCGCTGGAAATATCTACAGCGTTGTACAATCTCGTTTGCGGATCGGCGTTCGGATCAGTGTCACGTATTCGGATGTATCGCGGGTGTGCGCGTTACGTAAATCGACTCTCTGCGCGATCGTTCGAAACTCGATCAGTGTGCGATTTGAAAATGCAAAGAACTCCCGCGAAGAGTCTCGAGCCGAGGGTCGTTTCAAACGATCGCACGTTTCATACACGGGGAAAAAGAAGAAAATTCGCCGATTCTACAGCCGGCTCGTTTTCTTCTTTTCTTCCTCTTTTACAAAGTTTCATGGAGAGCTCATTAGCGGGAGACGGCGCGTTATTTTTTTCGATTCGCCGTGCTCCGTAATTTTATAAACCGCCGGACCGACGTATCGATTTTCCCCCAGTTGCGTAATTAAATTTCCCGTGAAATTGCACGCCGACCCGCGAGCAAGTGCCCCGGGGCGATCGCGTCCGCCGTGACACCACGAGCTCTATAAAATTTATACGATCTTGCCTCGAACCGTCCCCTCGAATCGACACCATCTTTCCTCTCGCGTCCAAAAAAGAAAAAAAAAAAAAATACAATTTCCAAGTGAAAAGACAAAGGAAACAAACAAAAGTATAATAAATACGATTCACACTCTCGCATTCTCTTCACGTCTTCGATACGATTTTCAAGGGGGAGGGTAGAAACGTAACCGATACCGTGTTCACCACAGTGACTCGTTGGAAAACGGGCAGATGGACGTTCCGCGAGTAATGGCGGGCCTCTACGGGCACGGCCACCGACGCTGCACTTTTCAGAGGCAAAGGACAAGTCATAATGAGTCACAAAACCTTGACCGTTCGTGGAAACGAAGGCCTCGACTGGTCGCGCAAAGTCCGATGGAAACCTTCGGCTCGCTCGATACGCCTCGATATTAACTTAATGGGATTTAGCTCGCGGGCAACGAAAGCTCAGACGGGTTCCCTCTAAGAAAACGATCGAGAGCCGGTCGCGATCTCCGAGCAGCCTCTTGCGCGAGCTTCTTCGCTGTGACTCAACATTGGCCTCGATCGCTCGCGCCGTTCACCTGATTCAGCTGATCGTTCATTAACTCGGCGATCGGAGGATTAGAAAGTGCGCGCCTCGCACCCCCCTGAACGTGTGGCGAATGGTCTCTCTCTTGGACTCGACGAATCTCAATACTCGTGCCGAGGATCTTTGACAAGGATCTCCTCCTCTTCAAACTTTGCCGAGCGAACGTCTTCTTGATATTTCGAGCAAGTTTCGCAGACTTGCGGAGCTGGAACGAAGTTTACAAGATCTTGGAGGACGAAGAGCCCGGAGAGAAGCTTCGGAGAGAGACGTGGCAACAACTTTCTCTTTGGTGGAAACTGGCGATTTAAATCCTGAGACGTGGACTCTCGCAGATTTTCGATCGTCTGGTGGTGAACTTTGTTTCTTTCTTTCTTCTTCCGTTCTTCCCGCGATTGCGCGTGTTCTTTATCGTCTCTTTATCGTCCCGCCAAAGTGCGGAGCAACGGCCAAGTGATTCGAGCCAAGGTTTTCCTCCTTTCGACAAAGAACGGCACCGAATGCTCCTCCCGAGAGAACGAATTTCGGCCACTTCCGGGGGAACAGGGTCAATCAGCGGAGTTTGAACCTCCGATCGGAGCACGCAACGTGCCTCGGTGAAACACGCAGCGTCGAATCAAACGAGTAGTACAAAACTCGAATCACGACTTTTCCAGTCTGCTGGAAAAAGTGCAAAGACAAAGGCAGGCTCTTAATTTAAAAGGCACTGCGGTTCCGGAGCGAACGGTCGAAAAACCCCGATGCCAGAATTCTTTTTCGACATTCCTCGCTTTGGGCGTCGAAGACAATCAACCCTTTGCTCCCGCGGTGCAGGCTCGAGGATCGCGCGATTTCAGCGCGGCTGCTACCCACCTTCCCCTCGGGGGAAACTTGCGAGCCTTTCGAGAAGTTTGCAACAACGGCAACTCCGGAAGCCGATTGAAAATTTCGTTCAGCGCTCCCTCGATAGCCAGCGCTCTCCTCCGGCGAGAGGAGCTGTGTTCCACCAGCGTTAAAAAACTCCGAGAACTCTCAATTAAACTCGGCGATCTCCCCTTCGATTCGTCTTCGACCCCGTGGATGGCTCGAACTCTGGTCGACGAACTCTTGGGCTTTTCCCCGGCGTGCCGCGATGTTTCCTTCTTGCGCGAATCGGAGCAACGTGGATCGGGACGAGGCGGATTGAACTCGAAGATAATACGCGCGACGAGGAGGCCTCGAATTTGCGCCGGATGTACGTTCCACGAGCGTCGCGACGCCCGAACTGGAAGCTGGCCACCTCTGCGCTTCGGTTTATATTTAAACAGCGGCGAGTGGCCGACGACTACAACGTCGACGCGTCGTCTTTCTCGGGAGCGAGGGGGAATGGTGTCGCGGAGGGAGAGAAACGCCAGACGACGAAGAAAAAAAGAAAAAGAAAGAAAGAAAGAAAGAAAGAAAGAAAAAAGGGGGATTGGATTTTCCAGCAGTCGAGAGCGAAAACATTCCGAGAGAAGCAGGCACGTCTGATTTATTCGGCGGTATTTAAAGAAGAAACGTCGTTCGCGATTTTCGAGAGCGCGATCGTTCCCATTTCGATCGAAGGAAAATTTCTGACAATTCCGATGATTTATTGTCATCGAAGAAGGCTTTGGTTTACGAATAAAGGGGGGCATTGACTGACGACGCGCGGCAATATTGGGAAATCCGCGCTATAAAAGATCCACAAACGATCCAAAACGAGAACGAATCCTCGGACCTCCCACGCGGGACGCGCTCAAACCATCTCAACCGCGCGCGAAAGATTTAAGAAAGGGCTTGAAATTAATGGGACTTCGCGTTCGAAGATTTATCGGGAACACGAGCGCGAGGCTCGCGCGTCTTCTGACTGCGATCCAAAAATTATTTTTTCCTGTAAGAGTCCGCAATGTGTCTACGACCCGCCGCCAATCCCATCTGTGTAAATATATTTTTCTTCCGAGAGAAATTAACTCGTATTTGTCAATATAAAGGGTATGCCACGTGTAACGTGTTTGACCAATAATTTAGAGCACGTTGAGGTTGCAAAATAATCACTTCTTCGAGTGAATGAACGTTTGATTCGTAATATTGTAATGATAGTTTAATTAATTATATTTAAAGATCGAGAGGGTTGAAACTCGATTTTTGAAAATGGACTTTGAACGCATTTGTTGAAGAATTAGCTCAGTTCGTAATCTTTATTCTACGCTTTTCATTTATTTTCACAACAAATCCTCCTAATTATTAGTGATTAATAATCTCCTACTAATCATTCACTCTCCCAGAATTGCTCAAATTCAAACGTTTCTCGCGTTTCGATTTATTTCTTCCATTCGTGCGATCGTCTCTTGTATTTTCCTTGCGGAAAAGAATTTCCAACGTCCCCGAGTCTCGACCCAAATCAACCGGCACGTGACAAAACGCAGGAAAATACGGGAGAAAAGAGGAAAGAGAGGAACGGTCCGAGTTGGAAATTATCTCACGTGTCCCTCCGACATCGAGGTCGGAAACAAAACCAGAGGAAAACGTCCAAGTTCAGCCTGGCATTCCAGCCCGCCGTTCCAATTTCGCTCCGCTACGGTCATCTAGCTTGCTCGAGTGTGGCCACCAGCTACCCAGAAAAGCGGACGAAAAGAACACGAATAGGGAGTGCGGGGGAAAAAAGAAGGAAAAAAAGAAACAGACAGAAGAAGATGGAGGCAGAGAGTGGATGAAGAAGGATATTCGCGGCGATACCAGGAGCGCAAGGTCTCGGAGTACGCCCAAAGGGTCATCACCCCCGAGCACGACGCTTTCGTTTCTGGCCGCCGCCACCCTTCTCGAGCTCTGCGAGTCTCGTGCTCTCTTTACCACACCCTCGTGACGTGCACTTTTGCTCCTTGGCGCGTCTCCAGGGACGAAGAAATATGGGCTGGTCTGCGAGAAAATGGCGTAATTATATACGAGGGCGAAAAAGGAGGGTGTAAATCAAAACGACACCCTCTCTCTCTCTCTCTTTCTCTCCGCAGCTGTTCTCGAGCTGTTCTCTTTTTTCCGAGGAGAGAGCACGAACTTGTTATCTAGCGGCGTGTAGTCTTCGACGTTCCCTTCGACCCGCGAGGACGCTATCACCGGTCCTCCGGGGAATCATCCACGATAACGTCTCTACTGATCGAGCCGACGACGCACGCGCGGAGCGCGAAGGTCGTTTTCGGGTTCGGAGTTTAATGATATTCGATCTAAAAATTAAAGGATTACCAGCGTTGCAATATATTTTATTACTAAAAGTGATTTTAGCGGGGGTAATTCAGAAAATCGGGCCTCTTCGGGTGCAACGCTGATGCAACGAAAATTAGCGATTGGTTGATTTGGGTCACGTGATTCGTGAGGGGGCGTGGGCTAGACCTCGAGCAGGAGTGGCGTTGCCTGTAATTCGTTTTGTATCGATTCAAATGTTTGCTTATCAATAAAATTTTATGGCAAAAAAGTCTTCATTTCCTAGTCGGAACAGTTGCTTCTGGGCCTTTCAGTGAGACGAATCGTACTGGGGTACAAGTCGTGCAGTTTTTTCAGTTTCTTCCTTTTGGTCAATGTGTACACATTTGACTTTTAATATTATCGCGGTGAGAGAGAGTTGCAAGGATTTTTCCAACGAGCAAAGATTTGTCATTTTCAAACGTGCTGATTCACGCACAACCTCGACATTTTTCTCGAATGTAACCGACGATGACGTATCGTTGTTCAGTCATTCGTAGACGTATGTACACTTATCTCGATTTGTACGTACGTACGTTTATCTTGACAAATAAGAATTTGATCGTCTCGTGCAATTCTTGTCACTTGTGCTCGCGGAGTTACAAATTTCTATAAACATCGGCGTTATTCACGTGGTTGTTTAATTCGATCAGTTTGAATTAAACACTATGAAAGCGGTGAAACAAAGCCGCGGAAGTAACGGGTTATCCACCGGGTCAGGTAGTTTAATTTCGCGATGACAACACGATATACAGTCTAGTGAACGAAGCAGTTGGGAAAGATGTGCTTAAAATTATTTCAATCACTAACGAATATACGACAGATATTCGTCAGAGGCTCTATGGAGATTTGGCTGGTCAGTTGGAAATTCTCGCAGTCGGTACGAATCAGAGATCTCGCAGCAGCTGGATGGAAAAGTGTGGCGAACGAGCCGCATCGTAATTAGCGAACGGCATTCTTAATTATTCTAATGAGTGCAATGACGTCACGAGGTCGAGGATCCCAAGTACTCGAGCATATTACCGCAACACCGACGTGTAACTTCTTTCCCCGTTCTATGCGAATTTCCCCACCGGTTTTTTCCTTCTTTTTTTTCCAACCCTTCCAGTCGCTGGCTGCCTTTTGAAACACTCGAGGCCTCTTTGCACGAATTTCTCCCGGTCGAGCCACGAGCGTCGAACGCGATACAACAACGTCCAGAATTACGCGACGTCTACGTCCGGTAATTGAAAGAATCATCGTCTATTTGTTTATTTATTCTTTTATATAAAACGAAGGAGCAACGACTCGTCGGTAAATGGTTCCTTTTTAAGAATTCCAGACGTTTCGGGTAATGATAATTAGGAGCAATTTCTCACGAAATTGGAAAGCAGAGAAAGGTGATAATCGGAGTGAGAACTTTCACGAAGATGATTCACTTTCGATTAACGAATATCACAACGAGTACTTTACATATTCCGCTTTTTAGCACATCTTTTGTACCCTCGAACCGAACTCTAAATCGGTGTCGTTGGACCGATTTGGAATTTTTAAACTGGACCAATCAAAATCTAAATTTCAATGATCTCAACAAATGATGAAATTTCAATCGACTCGATACGCAATTTTCTGGTCAAAAGGCCAAGTTAACTTACAATTAGTCTTCGATGAGTCATTAATCGATCTAGAAACCTCTGACACAACGAAACGACAGTGTTTAGCGGAAAATCTCCCACTCCTGTTT
>KQ435753.1:16193-26422 GCA_001276565.1 Melipona quadrifasciata | reverse complement strand
CTACGACGACGAAGACGAAAAGGACGAGAACGTGGACGTGGACGTGGACGTGGACGTGGACGTGGACGTGGACGTGGACGTGGACGTGGACGTGGACGTGGACGTGGACGTGGACGTGGACGACGAGGACAACGACGACGACGAGGTGTCGGAAAGAGCAAAGTGATATATCGGAGCGGTCGCCGAGACGTTTTCGGTGGTACGGTGTCCAGTGTCCAGACGCACGTATGTAGGAGCAAGGAGTGGCTGCTGCTGGTGGTGGCCGATCGTCCAAGGAAGAGAGAAGAAAAGAGGAGAAAGGAAAAGAGGATCGTGCGCGCCTCATGGCCCTGTTGTTTGCTGGCCCGTCGTGATCACGAGGAGAAAAGCGGATCCGAGTGACTGTGCTCTTGGTGTTTTGGTGAAAAATAACGAAGTGGTGATCGGTGCTCGGTTGTTCTTCTCTACGGTTCAGTGCTACGTGGGGTTTTCTTTTTTGGGGGAGAGGCACGCTCGCTGGAGGATCGGAATAGAGGAAAAGAGAACGGCACAGTTCGTGGGGGAGAGAGAAAGCAAGAGAGAGAGAGAGAGAGAGAGAGAGAGAGAGAGAGAGAAAGAGAAAGAGCGAGAGAGTAAGACAGCGAGGGAAAAGGATCGCTAGACACAGGGATAGAGATAGTGATAGAAGAAGAAGAAGAGATAGCTAGAGAAGTGAGAAGGAGAGGTAGACGTATTGAAAAGTGTAGAGAAGGAGAAAGGGTGATTCGAAGACCCGGCTGGCGATCCGAATTCGCGGATTCGACACGCCGCGGTTGCCGATCCATAATATGGCGTACAAGTTTCGCGAAGAGATCGTGGGAAAGAGGTTTCTCTCGGTGAGTGGTTTCACCAAGCTAAAGGTGAATAAGATCAGTGAGTGGGGGTGGCGTGCAGGGGTGATTCGTGCTGCCAGTCACAGGGATAACGGCTGTCATGATCTTCAGGTGAGTCCGTCGTTCGTTAATAAACATTTTTCGTCTGTTCAATTCGTTATCGTCGTCGAGTTTACGTAGAGTGACTGGTTCGATGCATGCGGCCTATCTGCGGCGTCGTGCGCGTGACACGCTGTTTCTGTTTACATTAGCGACCGACCTTTCGAACATTCGAACTTTGCATTCTGCCATCTACTTCACCTCCATTCGGCAAGCCCGCGTTTCTTTAACATCGAAAGAATCTTGTGCGATGGGAGTTTTTTTCCCGGTCGATACTACGTTCCGATCAGAAAACTTTCTGAATATTGCACAAGTTTTTTGTTTTCCTCCAATGGTTTTTTTCCTTTCCATTGATTCCTCACGACAAAAGATTCTTACAACAATAGCAAACAGCCTAACCTATAAAAATTTTCGTCCGACGAGGTATTCGAAGACACTCCGAAAACCGTCAGCACGATTACATAAACACGTGTTTTTTCATATTTTCGTGAGTTCTAAGTTCGAATATGCAAAATAGCAGTCGTCAGAGACGTTAATATTAATGTCTGCTCGCACTCTAATATATCATTTGCTAGTCAAATTTAGAAAATATTTCGGAGCTCGCCGTTTCAATGACGCTTTTTAACATTTTACAAGTAGTTCCACGTTGCGCGTCGAAAGTAGGAAACAGTTGATAGAAACAATACGATTAGTCAGTCAAAAAGAAAAAAACATTGTGACGCGGTGATTGAAAAGTAGAAGCGAATAATCTCCTCCATTCTGACCTCGATGATTAAAAAAATTTTTTTAAATTCTTCGATAACTGTTGTTGAATCTCAATGAATCTCTTACACATTTTTGGATAATATATCTATGAGATTCGAGACAAAATTAATAGAGCAGTAGTTCAATTTCTAATAATATGATAATTATAACACAGTTATTCATAGCTAAAATAGTTAATCCTGATTGAACATAATATTCAATTGGACTATCCAATAGACTGCGAATATTCGCGTTAATTCGTATTTGTATCAGTACAATTAAATGATAACTGGAACAATGCACGATTATTTTACATTGAACATTTTGCACATTTTGGCATTGTTGCGTGCATTTCGTATATTTTTAAATTCGTCCAAATTCAAATAAAATTTACTTTTATTTATATAAATGTATATTCGCAGTCTATTTACAAGTTAATTTCACCATTTTATTACGGAGAATCTTTAATATTTCATTTTGGAGCACGTCAATCTACTCTCGTCCAAAATTAAAACGAATATCATTCATTTTCTCTAAATAATATCGTACAAATACTATTGAACTCGTTACATCCACGTGACACTGTGCCTTTTGAATTCCTAACATGTATGAAAAAACCCAGTCGAAAACATATAAATATTCGTTTATCAGCACTTGTTGATTCTCACGGTGATTCTCACCATCCTCGAGATTATGTACTCTTTCGGTAAAACCGAAATTCTTTAAATTGACAATTAGTCCGTTGTTCGCAACTCTTTCAAATTTCAAATTGGCCGAGTCTCGTTCGTTACACTATGGGGAAAAGAAAGAAATAATCGAAGCCAAAGGCGATGGTTACCAGAACTGGGGAATTCTTGCGTCATGTGTACGTCGCGGGGCAGCTACGTATAAATCGATCGATGTTATCACGCGATCCATTAAGAAGCTGTTGATCGAGCTCGATCGGCGATAAACGAGCTTGAACGATCGCGAAATCGCTGCCAAAACGCGAGCCGTGGTGAAATAGCGAAGCGAGAGGCGCGTTGCTTCTGTCGGATTACATAAGCCGCGCTTTCGTGCGACTCGCTTACCTGGGTGCTTCCTTTTTTCGTTATCGCGATGTCAAGTCATAACTATTTCAGTTTTCGAGGACACGTCGCCGGTGACACGTACCGCGCACGTTAGGTACACACGAAACGCAAGCAGCCTCGCGATCAGGTTTTGTCGATTACACCGGCCAAAGGCTGCGCGATCTTGCCACGCCGACGAGATCCTCCAATTTTCCTTTTTTTTTTTAAATTTTTCGTTACTGTTCAAAGAATTCGTCGAAGAGTCATTTATTTCTCAACGTCAGGCCGCTGCATCCTAGATTTCCACGTAGCGTCCAGATCGAAAACAGAGATCTGAGGTCTTCACTAATAATAATTTTCAGTTATGCAACCGAGATGTAATTGAAATTATCGCGCGATCACGCGTCCGCCGGTTTAATAAGGGAATTTTCATAACAGAAATATCGCGGCACGAAATTCAACGACGGTTTGAGAATTCCCACTTCGTCACGTGGAACGATTTCCATTTTTCTTTCTCTCTTTCTTTCGCTTTTCGTTTGGGTGGAGTTTGATATTTACGAACAATTCGTTCGACGATATTTACAAGTAAAAAGTCCCCGATTCGAGACTTGGTCACGTTGTTCGGCACGATTTTCGTTTTATCATTTTTCCGTTCCCGCCTGTTTCGCGACGAGCGTCTCCAAAGTCGAAGTTCAATAGCGAGCGTTCAATGAAACGCGAACGTTAGGCCTGTTCCGAGTGAGTATTTTTCAAAGGGGATAAAGTTCCTCGCGGCCGGCCTCTCGACCGAACGAACGCCCGCTACATTCGAAATGAAATTTTAATATTAATATTAATATTTATGGTATTATAACGACAACATTAATATTCCCTTTTGACCGGAAAACCGTACACCTAACGCTGGATATTACATACGACCGATGAAATTGTTTTGTTTGCGGAAAAGCGACATTAATTCTCTTCGTCATTCAGTTCGAATTATTTCAATACAACGTTCAACGTTCTCAGCACGTTCTCAGTTTCGTTCCAAGGGAAATATTTCGGACATTTCTTTACGTATGTAATACTTTATTCGATTATCGAGGTTTGCCAAACAACCAATAATTGAAAGGTGTAATTACAATTTCTTCGTTCAGTCGGCAGATTATTGTTTGAAATTGTTTATCGAGGGACATGTTACAGTAGCAATGTATTTAATTGCCATCTCAAACTTCAAAATGGTAAATTAACTCGTTCAAAAATTTACGGATCAACGAATCGCCAATTGGAATTATTGATTTGAGCCATACATTAAAAATCGTGGCGGCAATGTTGCTTAAATGTGACAATGTTCAATTTTAAAAATCGGTTCGAGTACGATAACTTTCGCGTAGTTTAAATTTCGCGGGCTATATTTTATTCGCAATTTTGCAAATTGGCACATATTTTGCCACTGTTTTGTCACAGTACAGATATATTTTATCGCAGCGTAAGAGTGAAATTATCGCCGTTTGGACTTTATTCGCAACATTTTGTAATTGAGAGGCACACTTTATTGAAAGTCGACGGTGGTGTGTGCATCAATTCCGCTGAATTATTCTAGTTATTCTATTGTGCGCGCCGCGGCGTGTGTATGCACCTAATATTTATTTTAAATCGACCAGCATGAGCTTTCGATTAGCATTTCAAGAACTCAGCCCCGGCTACTCTAGATATTCTAAATGTTTTAAGCATCGAGCCAATTGCAGGCTATTCCAGATATTCTAACTACTATAAGTGTTCCACTATTCATACTGCGTACTACTCCAGATTGACAAGATGCTCTAGAAGTTCCACGCGTTATGCTTATTAGAACTTGAATATTCAGGCGTTATGAGGAATTTCGAATTGTAGATTACTACGTGGCTCTACGAGTTAGTATTATTCTGCGGATAACAGTCGTTCACGACGGCGTTCGCACGTGGCTGGAAACTTTTTCATTAAACTGCGACGAGGCACGACTTTGTTGCGATTACGTTCGGAAAATTTGGAAATGCACGGAGGATTTTACGCCGTAATAACGCACATAGAATTGCACATGTAAAGTGTGTATAACGTACGTAGAATTTTACGAGGCAGATTATATTTTATAAAATTCTTTTATAGTTTTACGCCGTAATAATGCACATAGAATTGCACATGCAAGTGTATATAACGTGCATAGACTGTTTTGAAACGTGTGTAGAGGTCACACATTTACCGCAAGCATATATTTGGTAAATTGATACAGAAAATGTTAAAGTTGCTCTCTAAATACCGAAGATTATCAATTCTCAAAAATAATTGTGCAATTCTAAAATAAACATGCAGTACTAATTGAACGGCTATTCAATAAATAGAAATCTAATGTAAGAATTTGCTTATCACTATTTGAAATTGTGAAATAAATGTACGATAGTGTAAACGGTGAAGAACAATATTTGCAAATACGTTTCTCTTTAATTATCATACATAGCGATGTCATAGTGAAAGAAATAAACAGATGGAAAAAGAAATTAAATCTGACCCAATATTACTTTCGTTTAAAATTATCGCGAATTAATGTACTATTGTACATAACCGACTATTCCTGTGAAATATATACTCGCACCAAACTCGGACTTATTTTAAAACCAAATGATCAATGAAGTCATGTCTCGTCAACGGTGCTAATGAAGTTTGAAAATCTTTTGCATAAATGTTTCCACAAGAAGTGTTCGCGACTTTTATGAATGTAACCTGATGACTATGGCCTAGGTGGATATAAAAAGAATCTGTTTCATCATCTGTGTGTGAACAATGGTAGCGCACTTTGGATATTTGACATACGATTTTCCCTGTAAATTCTTGTAAAAGTGGGGAAATCCTCAGTGGGTCTGTTGGATGACGGACTCGAACCAGTGTCGAATTCGTCTGTGAATTTACGGTGGCGCCAGCGAGTATCTGGTCTCTGGAATGAATTTAGTTGACATCTGTTTACTATTTGCCAGTCGGAGGTCATTCGCTGCGCTGGCATCGAGCCGTGGTCCGAGGTCATTGAATGCGAAGCGTTTGTGGCGGCCGTTCGCTTTCTCCTTCCTCGAAAATGATACGATTCTGCTTGATCGCACGGATAAAGAATAGACTTTACATCGTGCGCTCGCATGCATGTACGCGCACATATGTGTATATATATGTATGTTCTCGTACGTGGCTCGTAGGTGTCGATACGTCGATTCCGGCGAAAGCCAGTCAACTAACGGATGCAGCATTTTCCAGATAGAATCAGAAATGCTGGAACAAATTAATTGGCCCTAGATGCTCGTTCGTTTCCACGCTCGAGCATTGAAATCCATCTGTATCACAATTAACGGGTATCGATAATAAATATCGCATGTAGTGGCTCACGAAAAGTACTCGAACGTACGCTGCTTCGTGCGTTTTCGAGCGTTTTGGAATTTCATTAATTTCGTTGTAACGAGTAGGCTCCGCGTTCGCGCGAAATTTAAAGGTGCAAAAATACACGGAATACGCGATAAGAGAACGTGATATTTATTACGATGTTTAATGATCCATTACGGTATTCTTGTACGTAGTTGCGTGATAATAGTTTTAGACTGCAGTGTCAATGAAATTTCAAAATGTTTCGCGCGATACACACACACGGTGTGTTCTTAAAATGTTTCTATAAGCGTTCGTACACTCTCTGCTCTAACGAGATAGTTTTCTTCGTAGTCACGCGAAAATAAGTAACTAAATGGCGTAGGAAATTTAATGTACTTGTGTTTGGTATAAAAAATTGCACAACTTTTTTGGGTACGCAATTTTACGCGATCGCTCAGTACCAGACAACGCCACTCCTACTCGAGGTCTCTCCCACGCCCCCTCGCGAATCACGTGACCCAAATCAACCAATCGCTAATTTTCGTTGCATTCGAGGCCCGACTTTCTGGGTTAAACACCCCATTAAAATCACTTTCAGCGATAAAGTCGTACATTTTCATGGAGATAATACTGCGAAAATGGTGATTACTTTACTTTAAACGTTTCATACATACTTGCGCGTTATGTGTCAAATTCACATTCAAAAAAGATGATGATTTTTTGGAGCAGTCACGTTGTCACAATGGTGTTTTATCACGTAATATTATGTACTCATGATGTAATAATTGCAATATGCACAACAGATTCATCGTAGACGTGGCAATTTCGTCAACAGACCCGACCTATTTGTATCAAAATTTTCTCACCGAATCATCTCACTTATCTCGTTGGTTCTTGTTTCAAAAATTCCGACAAACGTCTCTGACATCGATACGCGAATGAAAATTTCCCACGAACTTGGTCAATTTCGTACGAGAAACAAGAACAGCTGACCCTCGCCGATTCTCGTTGGCAATCTCGAAGAGAGGACCGGCCCGACTGTAGAAAATTGCACGAAAGTGTTAGGTTCAGGGCCCTCGTACGTAACTCGTCGACCGCAAATTTCGGGGTCCGGAGTTGCCAATAATTTCGGGGTTATCGGTGCCACCCTCCCCTCCTTCTTTCTTCCACTGGGATACGTATTCCACGGAGATTCATGCGCTTCGTACGTGCTGCATAACGGTGCTTCGCCGTGGACGTGGCAGGTGCACGAAAAAGGCGGTCTGTTTCCCAGCGGTTTGGCCGAGACGAAGCCGAGAGACGGGAGTTGTTTCGACCCATTTACGATTGATGGAACATTGATATTCCTCTCGGATCGGTCCTTGATATCCTCAGATCCGTGAAATAAGTCGACGGATCCGAATTTCGTTCCTCGGCCAATCTCTCTTGCCAAATGCTGCAGTTTCTTAATCTTTCAAGCGTTTAGCCGGTACTAAACTATCGCGCATACGATCTTGCTTGAAACGATAAATAAATAGCCTGTTGTAATGTCATTTCAATCATTTGACATAGATATTGAATACCAATATCAGTGTATCGAGACATGAATATATTGTTCGTTCGTTATTAAATATTTAGATTTTTGATAATTTTGGCGAACGATCAAAAGGTTAACAGATCTTTGGAAATTCAATATCGTTGGTGAACTGACAGCAAAAGTCAGGCGAGTTCTTCGTTTTAATATTTCCACGTTATTTTTTAATATTTGTAGTCATATTTCATTGTACCATTTATTGTTATTTATTCCAGATATGTAACTATATCAATACATTTTTTTTCGCGTGTTATTTGTAAACGTCATTTAGCAAGAAATGAAAAAAAAAAAAATTTCTGTCATCTACTCACGGTCAAAAACAAATTACATTCAGCACTTACAGTATTTCAGATATATATATATATATATATGTACATCCGTGCCAGAAGATTTCTCTGTGATTTTTGTACAAATTCACGACTCGATTGAAACATGCAATGATTCAAGAAAGTGACTCTGAAATTTTCTCCAACCTTTTTCCTACCACAACTGGGGGGATCAAATTGGAATACACGCTTTTCGTTCGTTTGCGCGGACTTTCGCAAAACATTAATCACAGAGCTTCGTTGCCAAAATAGTTACTCGGACAATGATTGCGCTAACTCTTCCAGACCAGAGAACAAATGCGTAAAAAAGAAAAGAAAGGAAAATCTTCGGGAAACGCGATATTTGGGTTCCTCGCGTCGTCCACGGTATTTCAGATCTCGGTAATCGCTCCAATTTGCGTTTCGCGGCACGTTTCGCGAGTTCTTGCTAATTTGCACGGTTGCGTGCGGCCGGCTGAGTCTACTCAGCGAAATTTATAGCTTTGTCATAGCGCGTTTTCGACTCGTGCCAGGTGACGAGCGGCTTTCGAGCGTCGCTCGTGTCTTCGAAGAACAAAACGATCGGGGGCACCTGGTGGACGTTTCGTGCAAATTGAAAATTTTTTCAGCGTTGAAGCAATTAAAAGTTGCTCCGTCGCATCGATTTTTGGAATCGATTCTGCTTCCACTGAGGCGAACAAGTCTCCGCCGTGGTTCTTGCGATGCAGTGAAACTCTAGTGGTAGCAACCCTAATTTTATTGATTTGCAAAATTACTCAATAAATTCGATTGCTGTACCTTCGACACATGCTACTATCGTTTGGTTATACGTGGACTACTATAGTCCTTGGTATGGATGAAATATCTGACCGATGCGCTGTCGTTTGTAGCTATGAGTGCCATGTATCACAATTAATTTTACCAATCAATTAAAAGAACGAAAGGGATTCCTTCTCGTCTGAGACAATAACGGTCAAATTTAATTAAACATGAAAATTTAGTAGAATCTTCTGATAAATATACCAACAAACGTGTCTTTGAAGATGAGAAATTGCGAGGATAGCACACGGATGCAAAGGTACACGAAATAAACGATATAATCGTTTTGCCACGAATGATTGCGTGCGTTTAGAGAAGAAAAAAGAGAATAAAGGGAAACAGGATGGCGAGGTCTTTCGCAATTTACGCTCCATTTGTTAAGAAGAATTCGAAGGAAAGCCAGGATTCTCCTGGCTGTGAAAAGAGCGAGATTTCTTTCGTCCTCCTTCGACACTTCTCTCTTCTCCCCCGTCCCTGGCCGTTCTCCTCCGCGGCCTCTTTTCCGTGCAAGAATTCCATTCACCTTAAGGTGCAATAAAACGGGGAATAGCGCCTGCCATTGCAGGCTCTGCCGCGCATTTATTTAATTTCGCGGCTAGAGAGATGGAGAGAAAAAAACAAAAGAAGGAAATACCTATCGATGGCGTTTTTCAAATCGAGTGACCGACTGGGGGACGAACACAAGCTCCGAACTGTTCGAATTTCCTTGCCAAGTTCTCGTTTCGTGTAATACGCGATATCAGTGAAATTGGCGTTGCAACAGTGATACGTGTATTCTCGAATGAAAATCAATTTTTAGCGTGGAGATGTTCTGCGCAGAAGAAAAATTTTAATTACAACTCGCGATTCAATTTGATACACTTACTCTATTATTATTATTATTATATTATATTATATTATATTATATTATATTATACAGTATACGCTACTATTATTATTAAATTATGTTGCTCACGAAAGTCTACATATATTTGCTAAGGATTTCATACGTACCAATTTCACTTGTTAAAATTTTGAAAAGATGCTTGCAATTCATATTACACGATCTAGGATTAATTTAAATAAATTATTGTTTAAATTTACTTATTTCAATTAATTAATTGGAAATAATATTAATGAAAGTAATATTTATTGAAATAAGTAAATTAATTAATTGAAATAAATCTGTAGAAGAGAAAATCCGTCAACATGATTCTTTATAAGTTAAAGGGAACGTATAAATGCATTCTTATCATTATAGTCGAATGTAAATTTTTAGTTTAGTACGTAATTTTTATAAAATTGTCAAAGTGGTCAAATTAATTAAGATTTCTTTCAGTTTCAAATTTGATAGATGTATGTAGACTTCTGTGATTCAAGACTTTTGTCTTTTAAGTATATTTAATCAAAAAATATCAATATATATATATAAAATACAGAAATTAAAAAT
>KQ435752.1:1906446-1917045 GCA_001276565.1 Melipona quadrifasciata | reverse complement strand
CGGAGAAACCCAGTGGAGATCGAGATTCGCGTCGGGGGTTGGGAAGCTTCGACCCGCAAATTGCGCGGACGAAAGGCGTTGCGATGTTGCGTTAATACAGAGGGGAGAGGGAAAAAGAGAAGAACGATTCTCGGGGTACGAGATGCGGGCACGTAGAAGTGGAGAAACGGCTGGATGGTCTCGTTTTAACGAGCCTGTCCCTCCTTCCCGGCGTGGCACGCTGCCCTTTTGAAACCGATGCCGCGGAAAGTTTTATCCTTTCCACCGAAAACCACCGGGACAAAGTTCTCCTCGACGGAGTTCGGATGCGGTTCTTGGCCTTTTCAGCCGCTTGCGCTGCTACCTTCGTCCTTTCCTTCCTTCTTTCTTTCTTGTTTCCTCTCGCGGGAAAAATCTCGAAAGGATTTATAACATAGGGGAACACGTCAAAGTGTCAATCGGACTGTTTTAATTCAAGTTAAACATTTATGTCCGTGTCAGTTCTTCGAGGAGTGTCGCTGTTGCGAAGATGATCGCACTGAATGATTGATCGCGTCTGTTTAAAAATAGCGGTAAGTGTTCAAGACGGTGAAATCGGTATTTCTCAGAACGCATTTACGAGCAATCGGCAAATTTCTGAAGGACTTTCTCTTCCTTGGTTCGCCGATTTTTTACACGAGCTTGCCAAAGTTTCGAGTTTAAGATTTCAATTCGAGACACTCTGCAGAGGCGATACGAAGATTAAAAAGCGCAGGATGTTAATACCTCGGTTTGTGATAATTTACGACTGGACCGGGATCTCGCTTAATCATTATTACACGGGACCCGTTGGAACAACAGTATAACATCTAACAAAACTGTCTGATCTAAGGCTTCGTTCTCGAGAAAATCAGGTGTGAATCAGGACTTGAATCTACTTAACTTCTAGGTTGTTCTACGTGCAAAAATAAATAAAAAGTTCTAGAATAAAGTTCTAGAAAAAAAACAAACGTTTATTAATCCATTGATTCACGATTTTCGATCGTAGTGATATTTTATATTACCTGCGGCTAATTCTAGACAAGAAAAGTTCGATTGAAATCACATTCGATTGTAACAATATTTTTATTGCCTGTTCGTTGATCAGTGAGCCTGATTCTACATTAATCGTAATTAGACGATCGCCAATCATTAATCAGATTACGTTTTGACCACCCTTGACGGGGTCACGTAGAGGTCTTAGCGGCCGTAATGCGGATTCACGGGACAGAATTCCGGGGGCAGAATTCACGAGTGTCTCTGTGTTCGCCCAAAACCCGTTGCAGTTACAAAACCGTAATACCAGCAACAACAACCGCTTTTAATTATAATTTTAAATGGCCGCCAAGTCATGTTCCAAGTTTCCCCGCGGTACTTTTATTAACCGTGAAATATACTCGCGGCTCTCGCCGAGAGGAGTGAAATTGCACGAAAATACCGCGCGATGCGGCGAGACACTATGAAATACGGTAAACAACGGGGATAATCTGGAAGGAAGGAAGAAAATGAGAGAGAGAGAGAGAGAGAGAGAACTGAAGCGTAATTCGATCGAAGTAAACAGTTCGAACAGCGGCGATCAATGGTAATTTATCACAGGCGCATTGGAAAAATTGCGACGAGCTGACGAAGGGAACCAGCTTTCTTCTTTCATCGTGGGACGTCATAATGTCAGGAATATTTTGAAACAGGAGCTCATTAATCGATAAAGATTTTCAGTCTGATTGATTGATTAACGTCTGCAATTAATGAGATTGACTGTCGGAAAATCGGCGACTGATTTGATCAATATTGTTAATTATCAATTGTCAGTTGTCAGTCGTTAGTTATTCTATGAAATTTGATTATAGTTTCGTTTAAATTGAAGGTTTACTTTGAAACGGAGCAGGCACGAATCGATTAAAATTTCCAGTTTGATTGAGATTGATTGATGTCTACGACTAATAAGATTATTTATCGAAAAGGTTGCCGATTAATTCAATCGATTGATCTAATAATAATCGACGATTAATCAAATATGATTCTAATTTCATATAAATTGAAACAAAGTGTAGGCATCGGTCGATAAAAATTTTTAGTTCGACCGATACGATCAATAAAATTAACTGTCGTAAAATCGACGATTGATCTGATCGAAAAATAGAATTGTTTGTCGACCGTTGATCAATCACTGAAAAATCGCCGATCAACCGAACCACGCTTCGAGGGACAGAAATAGAAGTATGCGCGCTTTTAACAAGCACCAGAAATAATTGGCGTCTGGGAGATGACGCGGTTAAAATATTTCGAGAATGATGCGAGCGTTGCTCGCGGCGAGACTCGCAGCGGCTTAATAATAGATTAGCGTAACTGCTTTTCCAGCTCCAGTGCTCGACGTCAATCCTCGCTCCACCTTGGCGAAGCATCGATCGTCCGCGACTCGACGAATCGGCGGAATTTTCGTCGAATTCGGCGATTTGAACTTTGTCTTCGTACGTCCTCTGTCGAGACAGTTCGAAGAGTCGCAGAGAAATCGTTGCTTGCTCGAACTTGCGTTAATCGAACAAATCACCAATGCGACACTACCGAATACGTACACAGGATGTTTCGTTTGGAACGTCCCGCGCAATTATGAAAAAAAAAAAAATGTCTCAAGTAAAACTTAGTTTTCGAAACAGGAAACATCTGTTAGGGAACGTGTTACGGTGGTCACAAATCTTGATCTAGGTGAGAGGTGGCTAACTGGCGGCTCTTGCGCCCCCACTTTTCCCATCGCTAGCGCTATCCCCTCCACTGCGTCGATCTCTCCGCTGTATTGAAATTTCCTCGGTAATTTACGAGCTGTAATGCATTAAATAAAATTTACGAGCTGTAATACGTTAAAAAATTCATATCAACAAATTTTTATAGAAAGAAGTGTTATGATATTTTCCCATGGAACGGGTATTTTAATAAAAGTTCCACGGAAACAAGTTATTTTAGAACGTTTAATTAAAAGTTCATTCTTATATTCGAACACAATTTATATTCATCGAATGGCATACACTGCCGGCGTTTGCTACAAATATTATCGGGGGAACTTTTTTAATAATCGACGAACAAATTATCCGTTCCTCCGACTGAAGAATTTCTATTTTTTTTACCTTCTACGAGTTCTATTCCGTCTGAAACTCTTATCTTTCGAGACTTTCTAATAAACACGAAGTATGAAAATATTCTGTTTCTAAAAATGCAAAAGTTTCTGCAATTTCTGCATTTCACAAGTTCTCTTCTGTTCTGTTTGAAACTTTTATTCATTACCGTCCTCGGTCGGGGCACTCGCATTTTTCCAAAAAATGTTCTTTTTACGATTCGTTTAAAAGTTAGTATTTGACCGTTCCCATCCCTGGTCTGTAAAATCAGTATATCTAGTACCAACGTGGACGAAAAAGACACGCGGAAAGGAAACGTAAAACTCGAGTAAAAACGTCGCCGTAATAAACGTCCATCGGGAGAGACGTCCCGAGATGGAAGCGTCGTCTCCTCTTTCGCTGCGTTCGCTGATCGGAAGCTATCGACAGATCCGGAAGACGTCCAGTCGAAGAGGAAAGGGCGGCGAGCTTCCGCCGAACAGAAGCGGAACGGGCCTCGTACGTTGATAAAGAGACGAGGACGCGCGCGGTTTCCACCGCGAGTCTTCCAAGCTCGGTCGATCCGACCAACGGAGGATTCTCTCTTTCTCGGGAAAGACTGCTGTTCGTCGGTATTCGAAGAACGCGAGATAACATCCAAGGTAATTTGTGGCTTCCTTTGCGCCGCGGGAGCGTCGGTCGATCGACCGGCAAAGGTAATATACGTGTCTACGAAATCGCGCAACCGGTTCGTGGAATTCGCTCGGAACTTTGCGGTATTTTCCTAATGAAACGTGTTACAAGTTGTTCCGATGTACCAACGTGGTTAATAATAAATACGCGCGTGTTTCCTCCCTGTTCCCCACTTTTCTACCAACCAAAATTGTACGTTACTTTCGGGAATTCGGCGTGTTAAATAGATCGGTTTCACGCAGAGCATAATGCAGCGAGCAATCATCTCGTCAACCAACGATCCGCGGGTAATCTGGATCACGAGCATTCGTGGATTAATTTTTCCACTGTTTTTTGAATTTTCGTCGTTTCGATCTTCAAGATTGTGCTACGGTGAGAGAAATTTTTTTCAGTGATTTTAAAGGCATTTAAATGGATCGTTGGAGAAGAAAAGAACTCGAGATTGACGAAATAGAGGTTTCGCTTTAACATTAAGCCAAGATCGGTTTCGCGGGAAGACGAAACTCAAACTATCGGTTTAAAATATCGACGATCTTTATCCGCGACCAGTACAAATCCGAGGCGATTCGCCGAAGAAATCTCCGTCCCTTCGAAAATTCGAGCCATCCGAGGGACGTACGTGCCCGATCGATCTTCGAATCGCGCGAGACAGCGCCGCCGTTTTCCCGAAATTACGTCTCGCGACGTTTGCAACGAAACGACAAATTAAGTCAACGTCGACGCGAGGCGAACAAAGTCGGGGCGAGTTCCCCGGACGACTTCGAGATTTCCAAGATGTTGCCCCTCGACGGGAGCGAGACTCGTGACTCGAGGGCAGAAAGAAACACGCGAGACGCCATGTTCGCCACGATGACGCGGTACACTCGAGGCGCGGGCGATCGAAGTCGCGCTTAACGATCGAACCGACGGATAATAATTGCACTTCAATATAGATCTTGATTGAAACATCGTCTCGATGGCCAGATGGCTTCCATCGTCGATTCTACGTCTTGTCTTATTGATCAGCGATCGTGATATGCATTCGTATTAAGAGTCACGATCGATCGACCGATCGTTCTGTTCATCGAAGAGTGCCAGATGTCGCGAGTATTCCAATTTAAACGGACGAAAGGGAAAGCCATTTGCCAAAAGTCGTTTGTTTCAACGTCAAGTTCTCGGCGGTGGTATAACTTCTTTGGATCGGTAAATAATAAACTCTATAATTGATATCTTCGAGTATAGTGTTTTGAGAATATAATACTGTATGATGTTATACTATACATATTATAATATAATATTATAGTACACCATAGTAATTTGTATTTTATAATATTATATTTTTTATATATTTGTATTTTATATTGTACTACATCTGAATGACTATAGTATTCTGTAAATACGTACATGTAGATGTATAATCTGTATTGAAATTTGAAATGTTTCATTTTGTTTGGTATCATGCTCTTTGAGAAATTATAAATTTAGCTTGAGAAATTGTATTAAAAATTCCATTAAGCGCGGTGAAACATAAATTTCTACGATATGGCGAAAAAAGTAGCACACTCAACTTTAGCCATTGTTGTGCACGCATAGTTTTCTCAATATTCATTGGGTACTAATACCGACGAAAACTTCCCAACACTCATTTCGATACCGATTTCACTCATTCGCAATTAACACTCATTACTCATTATCTCCTAATTGGCAAAATGGTAATTATATTTATTTGTTTATTTAATACTGCTCGAAGATTACTGTTCGCGCGCGTTAGCGAGACGAGATCGTGTTTAGGAAAGTTTGTGGACTGTATATTTTTCGCACGCTGAATCTTAGGGGCTTGTCCCCTCGAGAAAGATTGAACTTTAGCTATCGGAGGTCGTAGTGATTCTGAATTAGAAGCCGAAGGAAAGCCCGAACGTCTCCTCGGTTCCCCTTCCTTCGGCTACGGAAAATCGCGGGTCCAGGGTGGGGCACGAAGGGCCAGATACTCGTCCAGACACTCGTGGCCGTCGTGGGCGATCTCGCTGGCCCGGGTTCCTCACGTGTTCGGGGAAGTTGGCGCCATGCATCAATCCACGGTCAAGAGCATTGTTTGTTTCTTGCTTAGGAGAAAGTGCAGCCAAGGTTTTCTGGCGACACATTCCAGCTAAGTCCTTAGAAACCAATAAATTCCAGCTAGGTCCTTAAAAACCCAATAAATTATCCCGGACGTGTCTGTACCCAGACCGTAGGCATTGTAGCATGGAAACTCACCCGAACAATTACTATCGTTATTAGTAAGTCGTAGCACAATTACTACTTGCTTCACTTGCAGTTAATGCTACATTGTTTAATTTTAATTTCAACTTTTGTTTGACGCATCAAATGATATACAGGGTGTCAACCTATCTAAAGACGAGGAAAAACTAAAGTTTAAGTATTTTCTGAACTATCAATTTCTCGACACAAATGGATCAATGCTTTCTTTTTTCATATAGGACAAAAACCTGCACTGATTGATACATTAAGAAACAAAGAAAAAGTACGGGGTTCGAAATTTCCAAAACTCCTCCAGCTACAAACAGAGAAAGTTATCTTCGTACTGTTCTAAACAATTTTTGTTAGTAAAGTTTCCTCACACCTTGGAAAGTAATGGTGGCGATCGAATTACGTGATTCGCCCCCGTGTCCAATTCACCTTGTCTTGAATTCCTCCAATTCGTCCAATTATTTTAAATCTCGCCGGTGATTAGAAGACTCGTCGTGGCCTTATCGCGTGACTTTCCATCGCATGTCGAGAAAACCGAAAACGAAGCGGAATGGTATAAGCGTGGTGAAATAAGCTTCGCGCGGAAGACGGAAATTCGCTCTCGCGTGCTCCCTCGCGTTCAAGCCCCGAAACGCGGACAAGAGAACGCTCTTCGCGGTGATCGCCGGCTTCGGCAGAAATTATGCAAATCGCCTCGTTACCTTCGTTGCGCGTCGTTCCGCGTCGGTGTCTTTCGCGAGGATACCGATTTCGCTGCGAATTCTCGCGATCGTCGCTTTCGTCCAGATGAAAAACGCGGCGAAGGATATTACAGAAAGTGGTGCGAGTCGAGCCGTACAGTGCACGCGTGCGTTTCACTTGCACGTGCATTCGAACGTACGGTATCGTGCATAAACGATGCGCAATTTTAACCGAATATATTGATATTTCGGTTCTATAGTTGCGAACATTTCTCTGCGCCCTGCTTGCAATCGAAATCGATAAATTTAACTTGAAACGTACAAAGTACACGTGTATGGTGTTGCAAAGTTTAGCGGTTAAACTTTGTTCGTGTATTTTTCATGTAAAAATAAGACTAGAACGTCATGCAGCGAAAGTCTCGTAAATTCTTCCATTCGCTAAAAAGTTGGAGCAAAAATACGAGATATAAAGCTGTGTACCTGTAAGAAACGTTTTATGGTGGTCAGAAATCTTGATCTACTCGATCCGCCCAAACTAAAGTTTCAGTCTTTCAAATGTTAAAAAGTTTCTCGAGAAACACACTCCATACATTTTTTCCTATGACGGGACGAGGCGGCGAACTTTGGGTCGCACAAGCTGCTCGCTCAGTCTGTCGATTCCCCAACCGTGAAAATTCTGTCCCATTGCTGTTCCGTACAAACTACTTTCCTTTAACTTTAGCAGCCACGTTAAGAAAACAATTTACATGTGCGCGTGTATACCTAATGCGAGTATCGTGCCCGCGACACTCTCGACTGGCGGTGGGGAGATCGACGCAGTGGAGGGGATAGCGCTAGCGAAAAAGTGGGGGCAAGGGCCACGTATAAGCCGCCAGTTAGCCGCTTCTGACCTAGACCAAAATGTCAATCTTTCGCCAAAAAGAGTAAGCTGTAAGTTGAAACGTTCTGGCAAAGTTGTCGAGAAACGTTACTTTCTACGACGTAGGGGACAATCGCGCGGGACGTTTCAGATATGGCAGCCAGAGATGAACGTAGCTTTGGCGCGTCGCTTAGCATACCTCGCGGTAAACGAGGGAGGACGAAAGAGGAGTCTCGCGCGCGTGACCGAGGCCGGGCCCGAGTGAATGAACCGCCGCTTTGCTCGGCGTGTGCGTAATTACGTACGCGCGAACGTGCGTACGAAAGAGTGCGTGTCGCGGAGGGCACGCGCGCGAATGAATGGACGAATTCGAGTCGCGTTTTCGGCTGTGCGTCACGCGACGAGGCGCACGCGGAATTCGACGGCGCCGTTCATTAACGATACTTTGCGAAATCGTGATTCCCATGCGGATCACAACGAAACGTCGCGCCGCTGGCGCGTTTCATTCCGAGCTCGTTACCACGACGAATGCCGTGCGCCACCACGAAATGCCATCTAATCGAAATTCCGCGATCGCAGCCGCAGCTCGCGAATCGAGTCGAGCCCGTGTTTATGAGAGGCCGCGTTTGCGTGCGTTCGTAGTGGAAACGCGACGTAGTGGTGGACACCGCGAAAAATACCGCTGATAAACTTGGAATAAAGAGAGAAACCACCGAGTCGATCGAATTGAAATTGAATTGCCGCAACGAGTGGGGGCCATTTTTCCGAGTAATTTTGGCAAACTGACCGAAAGAGGCAATTTAGAATCGAGCGCCGCTTCGAACGGGCTGTAAATTTGTGGTCAGTCGATGCCCGGGTTAACAAACTTTCGCTTTCGAGTTAATAAACATTCTTTCCACGCGGTTTTTTCGAAGCGAGGCAATAAAAAGGAGAGCCACCTGCTGTTTTTTTGCTGGAAATTCAATTCAGATGGTAAACTTTACCGGCTGAACTTTACTTCAGGGGTAAACTTTATTTGAGGTAATTATTTACTTTTTCTTTGGTAATTTGGCCGTTTTCAACGAGCCGAGAGCAAAAATTCAAGTCTTGGGAAGTTCGTTGGCTCGGAAGTTGTGCCTTGCAAGAGTGACTTACTTTGGAGAATTTTCTTTATATGTATATATAAATTACATAATCAAATAAATATATGTATATTTAACAAAAATTTATATTTATTTAATAACGATTGATTTACTTGGAAGTAAGTATCTATAAGCGAGTGATTATTTATGAGAAACTCATTTCTCGCAAAATCCGCTCACTTTTGTTTCGCGATTCACGTCTGTCGGGAATGTCTCGCTCGTATTTTCTACGTTTTCTACGTTTTTCCCTCTCGACTCTCGACTTTGTCCATACCGAGCCGCGTCCGTTTTGTCGTTTTGTACTTTTCTACTGCCGAAATGCTGCAATACGCGCGCGAAAGAACAAACGGCAAATGAGGGAGGTACATAAAGGCGATCCGAAACCGTGCGCCAGGCCGAGAGAGTTATCACGCAAAACCGCGAGAACAAAGAACGATATCGATACACGCGAATCACGATATTTGTCAGCGGGAAAACGATATTGCGTTTTTCCCTTGGAACAGCGCGGAAACGTATGCTCCGGAAAGCGACACGTGTCGCTTTTTCTTTCTTGATAATACACAGAGAAAACTTGCGCGCAGTTTCTCTTGTATTTCGCAACGATCACAGCGCGATGTGATTTATCAAAAGTAAATACCAATAAATAATATAACACGTCGCGTCGCGACAAGTTGCCCGAATTTGTCCCTACTTTTTTCAGAGTTTCGAGGATTTTTAAGACCAAGATTATTTTTGGGGGATTTTCTGTAGTTTTCCGATGCTGGCTTGTTTACGCGTACGATGATGTATGACGACGTATGACGATGTACGGTGACATATAGTAGTTAAAAAAAAAAAGAAAGTATTGACGCACCTGGCTTTTTTCTTTGCGATGTTTTTACGAAAACGAGTTCACTTTCAGTTACTGGACACTGCTGCTGTGCACCCGGTGAACTTATGTCGTTACAACTACTTGCAGCGAACGCTACTTTTGCCAATTTATCATTTCCATCGCCGAAAAACTAGGCGTGTCAGTGTTTCTTTTCGACTCTCGTCCGGCATCAGATATACGGCAGTGCATTTGTTTTTCTAGACGCGGTTTGCAGCAATCTAATCAGAGGCGCGTTATCAGCGTACGCGAATCGCGATAAAATTTCGTACAATGTTCAAGGTGCAAAAATTACTCGAAAGTGTAATCCGAACTTTGCGCTAGAAAAGGTCTTTTTTTATACCTTTTTTCCCTTTATTTTTCACGATTTCACAAAATGGCCGCCGCAATGTTATTACTCGCGGTAGCGTTACTTTACAAACGCGTTTGCGAAAATTTCAAGAGATCTCGCCCGCGGGCTGAGTGGATTTTCTCGATTCGGAGAGACGCGATATCGATAACGACGGTGCGACGCGCGGATGGGGGGGAAAAGAAAGAAAGGGAAAAGAAACGAACACACAGGGGTCTTTCTCTCGCGGCTCGTTATCTTAATCGACGGCTACTTCAACTCGTTTTCCCGGTAGTACGGTATCGACTCCGAGCGCTTTCTTTTCGATGAATCAGCGCTCCGGCACGCGGTGATGTCAATCTTTGCACAGCTGACTACGAGAAATGCCGATACGAGCCTCACCTCCGCCAACCCAAGAGGCGCGCGAACCTTCTCCCGTCCTTGTGCATTCTTTCGAGCGCGCTCGACTTTGTCCCCGTGACGCGCGCCACCCGCGAAATCCGCGCCTATTTCCCCGACGATCCCCCCCCTCCCTCTCGAAGAACCAATATCTCTCTCTCTCGCAAATTTCTCGGCGATTTCGAAAGATCGAGGTTCCGCGACGCGGAGAAAAGAGAGAAAGAAAGACTCCGGCATTACCGAATCAACGAATTGCGGAACCGAGCGCTGTATTTTTCTATCCTTTCCCCGCGTGGAAACCATCAAATAATATACTTTATATTATTTATTATGTTATTATTT
>KQ435752.1:1880548-1896535 GCA_001276565.1 Melipona quadrifasciata | reverse complement strand
CGAAACAGCACGTACAGAGTGGAAAGAAAAGTTTACCCTTATAGACGAATTCTTGTCCTTATACACTGTCGATTTGATGCAAAGAACCTGTCGCAAAATTGACCTCGACTTTGAATTTCAAGCTCAAAAATCTTCTTTCTTTTTGCATTGTGCTTATCACGAAGACAAAGGGAGAAAAGGTTTTCCAAGGAACCAGAGATCGCAACCTAATAGTTCTGTTGAAAAATGCAAAAAGTGCTAACAGCGACTTTATGGTTCTGAATTAGGCTTCGCTCGACATTTGATCATCTAGCTGTACCATCATGGCTGCAGCATCAATTTGAGTCTAAATAATCAAATTATCAAACTAACTGTTAACGTTCTTCGAAATATGAACATCCACGCGTCCAGAATCGTAAAGTCGCTGTTAGAACGCGCGCGCGTTCGTAGTACAGACGATTAAATGATTGAGAATTAGATCCTTTACCTTCGTACAATGCAAAAAGAAAGGAAATTTTCAATTTTGCGACAAGCAAATCTTTACACGTATTTCCATCAAATCGAAGATGTAGAATTTATTTATGCCAGCCACGGCCAAACTTTTCTTTCCACCCTGTACGTATGTACATGCCACATGGTCCCCTCGTTTCTGGAACCGTGATCTAGCTCTCATCCGCGATCGAGATTTCGGCCATCGCGCGTTCCGCGAACGAGACAGTCCGGTCTAGTAAACTACGATTCTAGGTATCTCGCGAATCTTGGAAACGTTCCACGTTCTTTCGAGCCGGATCCGTGTCAAGGATTCGCGCGGCGATTCCAACGATTCGTGCTCCCGGGCGTGGATTGTCGCTCTCGTGGCGTCGGCGGCGTGAAATCGACGAGCGTCCGTCGCCTTTCTGAACGTTGAACGACGATCGGACGGTGGCTGAACGAATTCTTGCGAAATAGGAAATTGCAAGACTTGTTTATCGGTTTATTTGTTGAAGGGAACGTTCTGTGTTAGAAAAAGGGAGGATTCCACGATATGCGAGCGTGTTTCAAAATGCATAAATCTCTTTATTTGCTTATTTATTCGTTGGGAGGGATGCTCTGTGGTCTGAAAGGGGAGAATTACACGAGCATGTTCCGAGATGTATAAATTGGGGAAATGTAGAACAGAGCCGCTGCGATTATTGATTATCGAAGAGCTGTTCTAGTGTATTACAGTGTATTTTGATGTATATAATTCTGAGAGAAGTATTTTCCTACGACTATGCCCACCGATGCAAATTTTAGAAATCTAAATATACGAATTTGCGACAAATGAAATACATTTGATGAGGCAAATGCAAAAAGTGAATTGGCGCAAAAGATTATATTCTAAACAGAACATAAGAGTAACAGAGAGAGAAAGAAGAATAATAATATGCTTAGACTTTTGTCACTTTATGTGACACAGTATGTTCAAGTCTCGATATTATATTTTCAAATATGAACACGAAAATATACGTATTGCATTTTACGATATAAATGTGCATATTAGATTCCTCTTTGCAAAGGAACAAAGTTTCGAACTAACGAACCGAACGCATTATTTAACACGTTGACTGCCACGTTGGTCATCTGCGACCGGAGATTGTTTCCTTGATGAAGCCGTGGTGGTGGTGGTCATCAAATGCATCAAACAGGTAAAATAAAACGAATACATCGCCAACTAAAAAGTTTCATCGTGAAGTAGAAAAAAAGTGCACCATTTAACGATTACAGAGACTTGATTAAAATATCGTGTGTTGTACAAGAAACATTAAGCGCGATGCGTCGTATTAAAACGTCTCGAGTATAAATCTTGGTTCCCGGAGAACGTTATGTAAATCTGGCGTGTTAACATTTACCCACAAAGAACGCGCATGTGTCTACTAAATAAACTTTGCGAAATACGAAAGCACAATATTTGTTGGGAAATAAACTAATACCAGTTCAAACAATGAATCAAGTCAACTCGCAAGAGTCGGATCTCGTTGTGGCCAACGGCGCACGAAGGAAAGACGTACGGACGAAAGGTGGGGGATCGAGAGGGATCGGCGCTGAATCGGTCGCGCCGCGTCGATTGAAACTTTTTCCCCGAATTGCAGTTCCGCGGGATCGATTCGTTGACGCGAACGCGCTCGGATCCCAGACGGAAAATAGAAAGGCGAAATTGCTTTTCGCCGCGTCTCGTCGGTAAATAACCGGCGTGGAAAGGGGGTTAAAGTAGCTGGCAAGTAATTTAGACGTCGTTTAGACGCGATCCCCCGTCCCGGGGATACAGTTTCGGATCGGGCGAAATATTTGCACGAGCGCTCGAGTGCCGCTCGAGGACGCGAAGACGCGATCGGCCGCGGACGAAAGGTCTCGCGGTCCAACCAGCCGGCTTTCGGGCTTGCGCGCCCGAACCTGGCCCACCGTGGCGGAACCACGAACTCGATAACGCGCCGCTTCCCGCGGCGCTTTCAAGATCCAAGGAAACCCGGCTGATCAAATATTTTACCAAGGCCCGCATTGCAGGAACTCGCAGATCTCGACATTTGCATACGTTATAATAAGCAAACATCGACGGCGCTCGTTTGTTTCCGACGGTTTGCAATTAGCAAATACCACGTGGCCGAGAGAGTTCCCTTTAAGATCCGTCCCGTTAAGATCCGCGTTGCCGCGGCAACGTGGATTCTTTATGTTTTTCCGCCGCTCTAGATCCGAAAAAGGAACGCGAGGCTTTGAAACAAAGGAGAAAGGAGAACAGCGACTTTATCCGATGAAATGATAAAAATTTCGATTACTCTCCGTTATTATCCGAGTTTTAGCTCGTTTGCTCGTTCTCGAATCTCTGTAGGCTTGTCCGAACGAAATGACACTTGGTTAGAGAAATTTTTTGGAAAGCTCCCATTAGAGCAGCAGTACGATGCCGTTTATTCTCATTTCTTCAGACTTACAAATTATATAGTTACACTTGTCGTTAATCTGTAAATTCACGATTGGAGCCAAATGGCAGGCAATTATCGTAGAATTACAAAATTGAAATTATGAGTTTGACAAACAAATATATCACTTCTGACAAAACCGCAGTTTAAAGTGGAACACGTGTATATCTTGATGTATATCCGTACTAAAGTAAGACTCTCGTTATAATTTTGTTGGGAATATACAGATTTACATATGTAGGCCATTGCCTGGATGACGGCTATTACAATCAAGCGTAAACGCAACTAAAGATGCAACAACTACAACTACGGATTCTAACTTAACAACGACCTGCGATGCTACAATACTTGCGGAACAACGTGTTTTACATTATTCGAACTGCTCACAGCGGAGAGCTGCGCCGGTTTGGAAGCCGCGCGATTGCGAGGGAAGTTTCCTAAATCTCTCGAGACGAGTGCCAACTGTAATTTCTCCAACCGCTGCGAGAAGCAAGGCTCGAGTTTCAAAAACGATTTTCGTGGCGAACGATCGGAGGACGCCACGCGAACGCTGGTGGGCAGGGTGGTCCGCGAAAGAGGAAGAGGAAGGACGCGGACGCTGGACTCGCCGCGCGGGACTCCTGGCGATCCTCTTTCGGCGGAAGTCGTGGCGGTGGTTTTTCACCGGCGGAGGATCGTGCTCGCGGGACCGTGAAACAGACGTAATTAAAACGGATGTAATTACCGAGACGGACGGGCCAGTGGAAGGGTGGAGGAGGAGGAGGAGGTAGCTAAAGTCTGGCGTCGGTCGGCGAGGCTCGAAGGCTCCGCGCGTGCCGTTGCTCGCGGTCTTTTAACTCCTCTTGAGCGAGGGTGTATTTTCAACGGACTTTCGAGCGTTTCGCGAAATTATCGCTGTGCGGGCACCTTTCCCGGAGGCGCAGACTCTGGGATCTCTCCCGCGAGAGACACGGTTGCGTTGTATCGCAAAGTTCTCTCTCTCTCTCTCTCTCTCTCTCGCTCCGTTCGTTTTGCAACGCGTTGTTTCTCCCCCGGGACAGTGCGCGCCGATGCAAAAACAATTTACTCCCCTTTTCTCTTTTCCTTGTCTTCTCTCCGCGTGTCACGCGTTTCCGCGTTTCCATTTTCCAGCGTTGGCCGACGAGCTGGCGCTCGTCGTTGCTTCTCCTCGTCTCCCGTGGCTCTTTGACTCGCCGAGAATTTGTCGGACTGGTAGTGACGTACCGCGATTAACGAGTTATTCCGTCGCTTATCACACTGTTTGCCCGTGTCATTCTCTGCTGGCGAGTCAGGTTAAAAGCAGTTCTTCTACACTCGAGGTTCGTAAAGTTCAGCGAGAAAGATCCGGCAGTAATGAATTTTTTTTGTAATGCGAAATTCAAGATTCCAGTTTGTCCAGTTTCATTTGCGATCGAACGTAGAAATTTACACTATTTATAGCCGATGAGAGACTTAATTTTTTCATTGCAAGTATTAACTTGACACGGATGAGGATTACATTTTATACATAGATTATATACAATTTTCACGTAGTGTGACGGTTTATAGAATTTTTCCAGAAAAAAGGTGTCTTTAATTTATCACTTGTTGCAAAAGCACCTTTGAAACTGGAGACTTATTTAAAACGAGCACAAATTTCATTACTCCGCGATTTATTTTTACGAAATTATAGCAGTATCGATGTTTAAATATTAAATATCGAACGTCCAAATATTAATACGAGCCACTGTATAAATCTCGACAAGTCCAATAAATCATTGTAAATACATCAAGTTTAAACATCGTTGCAAAGGGGAAACTTTGATTTTCAAATACACGTTAAATTTACAAAAAAAAAAGAAAAAAAAGAATTGACACGGAAACTCGAAAGATGAGGACTATTAATTTCGTTGGAATAAATAAATAAAATCGTCATGAAAAGAAAGGAGAGGAAAGGAGAAGAAAAAACTGCGCGACTTGTACCCCAGTACGATTCGTCTCAATGAATGGCCCAGAAGCAACTGTTCTGACTAGGAAGTGAAGACGATTTTTTTTGAATCGATAGAAAACAAATTACAGGCGCGATCGCTCAGTACCAGACAACGCCACTCCTACTCGAGGTCTATCCCACGCCCCCTCACGAATCACGTGACCCAAATCAACCAATCGCTAATTTTCGTTGCATCAGCGTTGCACCTAATGATAAGCGGCCCGATTTTCTGGGTTACCCTCGCTAAAATATCGGAGGATCCTGGCCGAAAGCTGATGAGAAGCGTTCCGCGACGGTTTTCTATTTTACGACGGTCTTTCGGAATGATTCTTGGGTGATTTATCGGTGACGCAAATCCGCGGCACGAAGCCATTCTTCTGGAAAAAAAAGATGGGGGCGAAAATTCACGATGAGCTACCCGGATGGTGGGTGGTAGCTTCGGGGAATAGAAAATCCTTTGTCGGAGCATTGTCGCGGCTCTTTGCGCTGCGGCAAAGGCCCACCGTTAGCGAGCAGTCATCGTACGCGCGTGTTACCGGCTGCCTTCGAATAATAAAGCCTTCGCTTCTTTGCGAAATGCATCGAATAGAGCGAGCAGAGAAAGAGAGAGAGAGAGAGAGGGAGAGAGAGGACGGCTGAGAGAGACGTTGGAAGGGATACGTCGCGTAAGCGTTTTCTCGTTTAACGGAAAACTCCGGGAGATCGACCGATCCTTTTCGATCGTCGTCGAGAAAGCGGGGATTTTCGCGCGACAAGACGAAAAAGAGCGTATTACAGCGCTCGACGGGTCAAACAAAGTTAATAAAAAGTCGCACTTGCAAGGAAAGAATTTCTACGTCAATATATTTTCTTTTTCTTGTTTTTGGTACCGTTGCGAAAGGAAAAGTTCAATCTTCGAACTCGTGACGTTATTGAGAAATTTCGTTAGCGTTGTTTAAATTGTTGCAAAGGTTAGTATTCGAGTCACGCGTGTCGGTGATTGAAGGCATACTCGCTCGGGTAAATTATCAACTAATAAATTAATCACTAATGATTAGTGAACTAACGACTAATTAATAAATAACGTTTAATTAAATAAGATAATATACATGTTTGAATTTTGAATTTTTGAATCGGCTAGAGACTCGCTGTCTCGCCCATTGCGGCGTCATCGCGGTCCTGTGGCTAACGTGGCCGCCATTCTCCCCTTTCTTCGCGCTCGCGGTGGTGGTCGAGAGAGGAAAGAAAAGGACGCGCCCGGCCTTAATACGCAGTATTAATAACGAGCAGTTTTATGCGCCGACTTGGCGCGGTGGTTGGTTCGTCGCTTCGCAGCCGCAGCCGCGAACCGAAACGAGATTCTACTTGGCCAGACGTTATTATTCGCGTCATCCTTGACATCGCATTTACACGATCCTCGTTCGGATGGCGAGCTCTCACACGGTTGGCTGTGCCTGAAAGGACCGGGAGAGTACCCTGGCTCGCTTATTACGAAACCCCTCGCCTGCCTCCTCGCGCCGCTCAGTAACCCGGCGAGCATGGTTTCTAGATACGCCGAATCTTGACGTCTGTGCTTCTCGAAATTTCATCCTCCCTCGAGCCAACGTCTCTCCTCTGGTCCTTCGTCGCCGTACCATCGTAGTGATTTCAACGATCGATCCTTAAATCGTCGTCACTTTGCTCGTACGAAATCGGGAATCGGTAATTGTTATCGTTGGTTTTACTTTGCTTTTACGTCACTCCTTACTTTTTTTTACATTGTAATTCTCTCGTTATACCAGTAATTCACAGCTTTCTAACTCGTGGCAAAGAATGGCAAAAGAGAAATATAGATACTTGTTAGAACAGTGTCTTCTAGACTGAACTTGATTTTATTGTGCAAATAATGTAATTGAAACGTGAATCGTGAAAAGTTTTGTGAACAAAAAAAAATTTAAACAAGTCGCGGGGAATCTACGAATCACAAAAATTTTAAAATTGCAACATATGAAATTTTGTTCATAGGATTATTATTATTTTTTTTTTTTTTTTTGACTTTGTAAAATGTTTTTAGTTATAAATAACGAATACCAGTGCTGGAGAAAGTTTCGTCGTTGTCAATAACAGTTACTGACGAGAGGAATTTATTTCAGTTAAATTAATCGGTGATAAATTTATTCTGATTCTGTTTATTCTCTCGTTAAATTCCGCGAGATTTGAGAAAGTAATCCTACGGTTTCTCAAATATTTTGATGCGGTTGTGGAGGATTTTGCAGAGGATGGAATGCAAAACAATATTTTACACATTATTATAAGCGATCGGAACGGAGTTTTCGTCATTGATAATTGTCACGTACAACAATTAATAATTATTGCATAATTTAATAAATTGTAAAATTATATCCCTCGTCAATAACTATTATGTAAGCGATGTGAGCAGAATTCTCCTCAGCCATCGGCAACGAAAACAGTTTTCAATTCACAATTGTCATTTGTAACCAAAACGTTTGGAAAATGAAATGTTTTAATCGTTTCAAATATAACATGGTAAAATTTCCTCGTGTGTTGAAATAAATAAACCAAGTTTCAGTTATTGATTATTTTCGAACAACTATTATTTTTTATTTTCAGTTACTGATTGTTTTTTTGTTATGTGAAATATGTAGCGGCCCCACGATTCCTCGACTACGAGTTTCGAACACTCGACTAGCACAAGCCGCGAGTGGCTGCGCGCCTAGCGTCGAGGTCCTGTCAATCCCTGACGTTAAAGAAAGCAGAGTGCGGCAACACCGCCAAGATGCGTGCACCGACAAGTCTCAGCTGGTAGCTACAACACAAGTGTCTGGGGTAAGCAGTCGCTGCCATCAGCGCCCCCACTGATAACTAGGCAGTGTCTCCAAGACGAAAACGCATAAACGCTCTATTCTCTCTCTCTTTCTCACGACCCCAAAGTTCATTTGTCCATCCAACATCCTTACCTTCCTAACCCGACAAATATATATAAATATAAATATGTAGCGGCCCTACGATTCCTCGACTACGAGTTTCGAACACTCGACTAGCACGAGCCGCAAGTGGCTGCGCGCCTAGCGTCGAGGTCCTTATATAAATATATATATAAATATAAATATAAATATGTAGCGGCCTAGGATTCCTCAACTACGAGTTTCGAACACTCGACTAGCACAAGCCGCGAGTGGCTGCGCGCCTAGCGTCGAGGTCCTACCGATCTTCGATGTTAAGCAAGCAGCGTGCGGAATCCCGCTAGGGAGGGGTGCGGGCCAACTTTAGCGGGGGTAGTTAAATAAAAACAAACGTCTGGGAATAAGGGTGTAGTAGCCATCAGCCCCACTAGATGATACGAGTCTCTTAGGCCTCTCCTTCTTAGTCTTTAAATACTTTACAGCTCCGTTCAAAATATATATGTCTAGTGTTTTTCACTCTCTCGTCCAAAGAACGATTCGATAAAGCTGCGTTTATATTAGGAAATTTTTGACCGATATCAAATCTTACAAACAATATCAACCGCGTTGAAACGATTTCTGTCCGTTTCAACTACGTACATATATAAACGTAGCCTGAAAGGCTAGCCCGTAGACGTGAGATAAGTTCGAGAAGTCGCGTGCAAATGAAAACGAATCGCTCCCCCGACCGTGCCTTGGACAAGACGAACGCGTTCGCTTTAACCCTTTCGCTACTGCGGAGATCTATATATCTTTGGTTGTTATATATCGGTTGTTATCGAAATGAAAGTAGCTCGGAATTAATTACATTTCCAAACTTTACCTTTTATTCCATTTTTGTTTGGAATTTTCAACTAGCAACTGAAGAAAAGTTTGGTGATTCACTGGAGTGTATTTAATATTGATAACATATTTGTACAATATGACAGGTATACAGAATGATTCTTAAATGCATTTTAAGTGGCGAGTCTACACATTTACATAAAAAATACGTAAAAAATATCATATGAACCTACGTCTTGCGTATCTCAGCTTTCGAATGATGAACGATTGATTAATGTTCAATGCCCATTACGCCTTAGTGTTCGCTCGAAAATATCAGGTGCTTGAATCCATTCGCGCACATTATTCATCACAAAATTAAATTAAAACAGTAGATTTTAAATTGCATCAAAAATAAAAGTTTAATGAGCTTTGTTTAACACATATCGATAGATGTTTTTTGTAAACATTTTCCTCAATGATCTATAATTAAGATACGTGGGATATTTTTTATCTTATTTTATTTCATTGTCATTGTTTATTTTATCGGTTCATCACTCAAAGTATGGACACAAAGGAACAACTTCTACGATATTGATAATCGCATTTACTCTTTATGTTGCTCTTAAAAAGGGTAGATCCTACAAAAGAGAGGACATACCCTCAATATAATAATGAAAAATTTTAACCCCTTGTATTCCATAGTCTCCGCTTCGACGACAATAATTCTGTGCAAAAAATTTCGTGGTTTGATGAAAAAATTTTATCGTTGCAAAATGGAAAAAGAAAAAAAAATATTCCAAAGATTTTGAACTTTGACATGTACGTAGAAACAATTTAACTATCCACAATAGAAATTCGAAATTCATCCTTCATAAAAGGAGTCGAGATAACAAGCGTGCAATAAAATTTTTAAAAATCTGTAGATTTTCTTATTGGACACGTGACGAGACAAATCAATTTTCTAATGAAATTAATTCATTTGCAGGTTCTACATATAGACTTAGCTTTGTCTTAAAACTATTTACTTTGTAAACTCCTCGCTAATTTTTCCTTTTCTTTTTTTCACGTCACAAGACTCTTTGTCCGTAAGATACCAATTTCTCAGTGCTCGGAATTAGCAATTAGAATGCAAGGAGGTAAATTTCAAACGCAGCAATGAATTTAGAGACAAAAAATGTCAAGACTATTGCCGACTGCTATACAACAAATTAATTTTTCGATTAAAAAGACAAGATATTTTCGTCCCTAAAAATTAGAATTTAACAGAAGGTGATTAAAATTTATTATCGTGATATTCAAGGTGACTGCTGTTCTCTTCGCAGTTTCTCAACGCCAATTTCTCGCGTCACGTTTGAGCTTTGAAATCTCATGAAAAATCGACGATTCTTCTTGATGATCATGCAAAAGCCCCGTTTTCCCTTGCGCAGCTTGTTACACCGTCAGAAGACGCCACGCCGAGAGAGAGAGAGAGAAAAAAAAGAACGACTCGCAGATACGACGATGTGTATCGATAAATTACGTCGCCCCCGTGTTTTCTTTCCTCTGCCGCTTCTCGTTAACCGTTTCCGGAGTCGCAAGCCCGTTTGAAAAATCGATCCAGGAGCCAGGAATTTTTCACTACACATCCTTCCACGCGACGAAGTTGCCCCGCTCCGACGGTAATTTCGTAACCCCGCGAGTTTTAATTAATATAACCCGGCGACGCGTTTCGCGATCGGCTGTCCGTTCCCCACTGTGACGCGCCCGACTTCCCCCCTTCGTAATATTTTAATCACGCGGAAGAATGTGAATTTTTCTATCCATTCGAGCCGGCCGTCCGTATTCTAGACAAATTTCCGCTTAATTAAAAAAGCGCAGAGTCTTCGTAATTTCGTCGGGTAACTCGCTCTCGGATAATGAATTCGCGCGGATATCGCGATCACGAAATTCTCTGCCATTAACAATTGTATTAACTCTTCAACCTATATAGACAATGATTGAGTCGATGGGTGTCGGAGCAAAATTGCGTAAAAACACGGATGACGTTGACAAGCGACCTAAATGATTTGTTCGCGTTGTGTGGTTTGGCGCAACATGTATCTAAATTATATATTTATATAATAATATAAATGTATATAAAGGGAATTCATTTGCCTAGGACTCATATCATCCTCCCCAGTGGGGCTGATGACAGCGACTCCTTTATATAATACCCCAGACGCTTGTTATAAAACCTACTAGGCTGTTCTCCTCCACCCATCCTAGCGGGGATTCCGCACACTCTGCTGCTTAACGTCGAAGATCGGTAGGACATCGACGCTAGGCGCGCAGCCACTCGCGGCTTGTGCTAGTCGAGTGTTCGAAACCCGTATTTGAGGAATCCTAGGCCGCTACATATATTATAACATAATATAATAACAATAATACAATATTATATTTATTTATTCAAAGCTGATTTAATCAATTCACGTTCCAATTTTATCATTTTTTGGCTGCAGCCGAAGCCTTGAATCTTTACTACTCGAATAATATCCACCACGATTTTTCGATTTGTTCCGCGTACGTTCAGATTACTTTCATTCTGATCCGATTACCATTAGACGATCTCGATCATCAACCTCGGGTTGCCTCAATTTCTTTCGAGAATCGTGCGCTTGTACTGTTACTGTTAAAACACGCTGTCAAATATGTACGTACACATCCTGATTTAAACGGAGACCCTCGCCTGCTTGAGAGAGACAAATCGAATTAAATCGGACGGCGTTGAATGAAATTAAGTTCTCGCGTTCGTCCGCCAGCATCCACTCGACAGTGGGATTTATCTCGATCGATTTCACCGATCGACTCCTACCGGCGTTTCTCCGCCATTTCGCTCGTCCGGGACAGATTCATATCAACGTAGCCAATTTCGAGGGAACGCGGCAACGCTGTGTCTAAGCTTCCCGAGGATTTTATAAGGTGTGTAGAAGTCGTCGAGTTAAACCGAGGGGGTGAGTGGCGCTCGTAAAGTCGCCGGGCGGTACTATTGCTTTCCAGCAGATTCGTTCAGACCGGTATCTTCCTCGCCGGAAGTAGCGACCGTCCGGATCGATGCAGTTACATCCCGGGATTGTCGTGGATCGTATCGTATTAAAACGCTGTATTTTGATTTAAGCGTAGCAGCTTGCTAATGGTTCTTCGCCATTAAAATTAAACATCGTCCCAAAGGACTAATTTGACGAGCCGAGGGGGGGGAGAATTGACCGCGTTAAACAGCGTGATAGTATACAAGCATCGCATTTACGGTTGCTCGTTCTCTCTGAGAATGAGAGAGAGAGAGAGAGAGAGAGAGAGAGAAAAGGAACGCTATACTATAGCGGCGAGGTTACATCCAACAGCGTCTACTATTTCTCCAATTAAATTTGTCCCTCGGTGTTAAATTGATTTAATAATAAAAAAAAACTAGCACGTAATTGGAAGATAGATAATTGAGCTTGAAAATTGAAGAGTTTGCAGTGCAAAAAGCTTGCGTGCCCTATTTCTTTGAAAAAAGAAGTGACCTTTCGTTTCGTGTAACAGGAAAGAAAATTACAAACTCTGAATAGTAGTATCAACTGAAAATCCACAATCAACGAAAAATAAACAGTCTACCTAATAATTATATTTATAATTCTTACTACATGTGAATGATCAAATGTAACAATAATAAGCAAGTGTAAGGTGATTCACGTGTGAAACAACTTTTGAATCACGCGCTTGATGAAAAATCGTTTAATACAAAAGTTGTGTGATTTTAAGGGAGGCAAAATGTGGCGTGTCAATTTTTTATGTGTCTTTCGAGATTTCCAAGGTCATCTTTATGTGTTTCATTGAACTATATATTTTTTTCATCGTAAAGAAGAATATTCAATTCCAAGCGAAAAAAGTATTAAGTCACATTGACCTCAAGCCTAACAATGGTTCAGGTTAATTTGTCTATAATAATCAAACTATCCAGAATGGGAAAGAAATTGTCGTAATATGGTAATCCTCGAAATATTTCGAAAAGACGCATTTACGTTTTACAAAATAATTTGCTACGCTTGAATTTCGTACGTACTGAAATATTTTCCGGCCCGTGCAAAATGCGCATGTTGCACCGTCGCGTCGCGTCGGTGGAGTTGACTCGGTAAATATCTGGTGCCTCGTGAAATTCATAGAAACTTCTTGAACTTTTGCTTCTTGAATCCTATAGAATCTGATCTCAATCAGATCGACTTCCTTGACTGCGCCCATCTCTAATTACGAAACGACTCGATCGTAACGTTCGTACAGATTTTACAATTAACCACGTGGCTAGGTCTTCGATCAGGTTCGTACAAGCATGCTCGATGAAACTGCCGATCGAGCGTAGAGAGTCTCGCGAGTTTCACCTGGGAAAAATTTCACCTTGGCGACGAAGCGATCGATCAAGTTGAATCAATTTGGAAACGGAAAGGGAAGGGAAAGACGCGAGCATGTCTCTCTCTCTCTCTCTCTCTCTATCTATCTCCCTGTTACTAGATTGACATCGGACGAGGGTGAAACAAACGAACCCGCAATTTATCAAAGTTGCTGCAGCCGGGGGCGAAACTTAAACCGGTCTGCCCATTACTAAGTATCGAGTAATTAGTTCTTGGTAGCTGTGCGCAAACTGTGTGCCTTCTTCGGCTCCCAGCTACTACGTATATACTTATCGTCTTGGATTAATTAATCCAAAACTCTCTCCCGGCGCCCTCGAGCCTCGTGTTCCCCGAATCGAAAGGGCGCTCCCGCTGCAACTTCACCCGGGGGGGAATAACTAATTTTCCGCGAGAAAACAAACTCGACTTGTCTATTCCGGCTAATGGCCGGCGAAAGTTCGCCGTCCTCCTGCGGAGGGTGAATTTTTATTGCGCGTTCGTCGCTTGTCGCTAGATTGATCAGCAAGGGGGATGAAGGGGAGGGATGAAAAGAACGGGGCCATTCTCGAAGGGTCGTAACGCGTTGCGATAAAAATGAGTTTCGATGGGCAAGGACGAGGACAAGGGCGACGCCGAAATCGTAGGTGTAAAAAGGAATGGAAGGTCGGGTGGACGGACGAAGAAAAGGGAGATAAAGGGGATCGAGGAATTCGAGATCCGATCACCGAAGGGTGTTTTCGATTTTACGCGTCGACCTTTCGACCTGTCCACGGACACGTTGCTTCGTAGGCGTAGTCCGTCAGAGTCGATGATAAAAAAAACTGCACGACTTGTACTCCAGTACGATTCGTCTCACTGAAAAGCCCAGAAGTAACTGTTTCGACTAGAAAATGAAGACGACTTTTTTTTGAATCGACACAAAACAAATTACAGGCGCGATCGCTCAGTACCAGACAACGCCACTCCACGCCCCCTTACGAATCACGTGACCCAAATCAACCAATCGCTAATTTTCGTTGCATCAGCGTTGCACCTGAAGAGGCTTACCCCCATTAAAATCACTTTCAGTGACAATACATTTATACAAAATAGAAACCTGAGAGTAAATACACAACCGAATAAAAGTTTGGTCTTATTAACTATCAAATGAAAAAGTTTGCAAGTTTAAATATTTGTCTCTTCGTCGTAGGTATATTAACCCTCTGTCAATTTGACACGAAATCTGACAAATTTTCAGTTGAAGAACACGGCGGATTAAAATGTCGAGCGGGTCTTAGATTCACCGGCGATTGTTCGCGCGTCGATTTTTTTGTTTGCAAGCGAAGGGGAACCGATCTCGTAGCGAGAGAAGCGAAGGCTGACGCAGCGGCGTCATCCACGACTGCATTTCCATATATAAACGGAAGGATTCGTCGGAGACTGGACGGAGATTTGGCGGCGAGCCAACGACAACTCGTGCCACCGATTCTATCCCGGCATAGCCAGTTCGACTGGTGGATAGTCGTCGTTTCGGCTGTATTTCGGCTGCGTTTCAGTTACGGGCTGCGAGTGGCAAACGCGTTGCCGCACCTGCGGCATGCTCGCACTCTTGCGGAGCCGACCGCTGGTAATTAGAGCGAACTGTTCGACAAACTTTTACCACGTCACGGTCGTATGTTCGTATTCTCATTTCTGTACCAATTCCTATTCTCATTGTCGGTTTTGTTTGACTGTTTGGTCGTTTGTTTGTTCTTCTAGCGATTGACGGACATTAGGTACATTTGTGTACGCGTTAGAGAAAGCAAAAGAAGAAGCGAATTGACAAATATATGCAGCGTGGTGATCAGCAGTGCAAACAGAAACGAAATGAAAATAAGAAAAAATGTCACGATCGGGGAAAATGTAAAGATACGTAAAATGTTTAAACGATAAACGATAAACAATTTCTGAATTTTTGTTCATTTATTTATTTATCCACGGGTGATAAACTCTTTTTACACTGATATAGACTTGCTGAAACGATTTGCGTTAATACAAAAGCGATTAACGCAACGTTTCATTTGCAATTTGTTCTCAATTAATTTATATCGCTCCTTTAATTCTTTATTAAAAGTACCAAATGTTCAGAAATTTAATACCGAACCAGGAGCATACAGTGAATCAAGAGCACATCTTTTTTAAAGTTCTGATAAATAAACAAATTATTTTAGACATCTCACGTACGATATTTTTATGGTCCAAGCACTAAAAGAATCAAAGGTACTCTCGTATGAGAATTATGACACGACACGAACACAGGAGAGTTCGTGTATTAACGAAAAAGTCCGTTTCTGGATGTAGTTTTTCATTTAATTGTAACTGTACAAACTAGCAGAGTTCAAATCAAGAAAGGACAAGGAATCGCGCCATTGACAAATTGAGAAAATAGCTGAAACATTGTTGATAATTTCTAAACTAGAATTTTCAACGTGAATGTTCGACACCCAGCAATCGAATATCAGCCGCGGGAAAAAAAGAATTAATTCTATCGCTTGTAGGCCAGTGTGCGTAAAATCGGTGCAGCGAAATTGTTACCGGAACGGGTAACTAAAAATTCTTTAGCAAATTCTTTTGGTGGCTCGCCTTGTAGCGTGTTTTGCGATACGGCGGCCGAATAATTAAATCAAATTCCAATTGTGGCCAATGAAAAGAATACGCGAAACGGGAGAGCCTTTGTCGCGCCAGTCGTCGCGCCGACGTTTCCATCGGTATCGGTATCGGTATCGGTATCGGTATCGAAACCGGTATCGACGTATCCTTGTCCCGGCCCGGACAAACGGGGCAAAAAGATCTTTCCCGATTGCTCGTCTGGTCGGACGTTAATTAACCATCGGCAGGGAGGAAGCGAATATAGCGTCGGCCTTTGGTCGCGGAATATTGGAAACGAATTTGGTCGATCGTCGGTGATTCGACGATGGTGGAGAGCCAACGATGGTTTAAAACGGTACCACGAGTTCGCGTAATTAATCCTGGGCTCGGAACGATGTAATAACGTGATATCGTTGACGTCGAAACGGCGAGGA
>KQ435752.1:1834425-1846760 GCA_001276565.1 Melipona quadrifasciata | reverse complement strand
AAATGAAACATATAGATTAACTTGGAAACACGAAATAGGATACAAGAACATTAAGGATGGTTAAGGACAAGTGTCTATTTTTACACGGTCTGATTGAAATCAGTGTAAAAAGGATGAATACGGAGTTTCGTAAAACGATAAAAATACTCGTGCGTCATTCGTAGAAGTCTTGTGTTAAACAAAATTGAACGTTTCCAACATTTCCAGCAGATTTGAAACAGTGGAAGTACATCGGCTCGCGCTTTTACTCGCGATGCCGTGAACTTTGGGGGAAAAAAAAAGAATTTTCTTTTTTTTTTCAATTTCCGGCAAATCGACCGATGGAGATTGCGACTGATCGTAAAAATGCGGACAACGGATGTTCCGTGAGATGCAAAGGGAGCAGAGGGAAAATAGGAACTGGGCAACCTGCTGGTGTGCGTTGCCGCGACCGATGTAACCAGCAGCCAGGCAACTCGTGCGCGAGTTACGTGGAAAGCCAGTGTTTGCATTGCCGCGTCAGCTGGTCCGCTACCGCTGATAGCTACCCCCGGTTCCGTAGACATCGTTATAATGGGACGCGTCACAGTGCCTTTATGTCTTTCGCGATATCGAAAGCATCTCTCTCTCTCTCTCTTTGTTCGAACTCGCTTCGTTCTCGATTCTCTCGCGGAATCAGACCCCGTCCATTTCCTTTCAAGGGAGGCGTCGTGTCAACACGAAGGTGTTCAAAACGATCGAAAGTTTAAAAGTCTAACTTGCTCGCTGCTGCTGTGGTCACCGGCGACCTTTCTATTTCAAAGCGATGGATCGCGAATTTAGTGATCTGGTTGTCGGAATGTATGGTCGCGAAAATATTCCAATACTTACAGGAACAGATTTTTAGTTCGATACTGAATAGCTGCAACGAGCTGATAATCTTTTTCTCGTTGCGAATAAGTGAAATTCTATCGCGATTCGTCACTTATCCCTTTTTATTGTACGAAAGAGTTAGTGTCCTCTGACAATTAATAAATAATTAAATAAATAAATAGAAAAATTACAAATTGTGCAAATTTCACGAATCCCAGCGATATAAAAAGTTGCAAAACGGCCTGCATTCAAGGATCAATATAATATGAGGTATAACGTAACAAATATTACACGGAACGTACTCTTTGATGTAGGTATTTAATCAACACAGTTATCCTTTCGAACCTCTAACAAGTAAACCAATTATTTTATTATTGATTTCAGGATTATCTGTACGATACTCTGGTACGAACTAAACATTCAAAGGGTTAATCTCATCGCCGTTACTATGTTAGTTACTATAAATTGCCACGGTTAAATCTCTCGTTAATACCTGTACGTACTAGAATGGTGCATAAACGAAATGTCGTTTATTTGATAATTAATATTCATCGACAACTATTGACAATGCCGTTCATTTCAGTTTACGAAATTTGCAAAATTTACGAAAATTCATGTTACAATTTATACTGTGTCATATGTCATCAATTAACAATTGTTACAATTGCGAAACTTTCTCCAGGCTTTCACTTAAATAGAAATCAATTTTTCACGCAATGTCCAAACAATGCTTGAAACGACGATCTGTCGTTTCGAATCTCTGGATTAAATGCATCATGTGTTGCAATGAGACGTGCCGCTAAATCTTTCATCCGAGGAACGACGCTTCGTACGCAGCAATCTAATATTTGCACGCGGAACGATATATCGAAAGGAGGAAAAGCATCTCGATCGATTCGACTAGTTCGAGCGAATCGATTCTACTGTAATTACGTGCAATTCCTAATTCGTTAGCTAATTTTCGTAACTTGACGAAAAATAATCCTCTAAATAGAGATAGAAAAAAAGAGAGGGGAGAGTTGGAACGTGCTTTGCAAATGATTCGTGGATCCAAGGGGGAAGATTTTTGGGCGAGGGAAAAAAAATAGCTGGAGATTTTCTCCTCGTCCTCGAGCGAACGTGGCGAAAAAAAAAACACGTTAAACCGCTTAGCGACATATTTTCGGCGATCGTTCCCGGATAATATTATTTCATCCGTTATCCGAACGTTTCGCGCCAATGTGCTCCGAGTTTCTCTCGGGCGGAGAACCGAGTCGTGTTTCATATTCTTCGGTGAGAAAATTCATTGGCTCGGTAAACCGGATCTCGAAATTGCGGTTTATTCCGCGTTATTCCACGGCTGGAGACACAGCTGGACCACACGGTTCGCACGACCTCGCCGCGATCCGACGTTAAACGACCGCGAAACGCTCGAATTTTCAGCAGTCGCGCGTTCGTCAGTTCATCCGCTCGGCATGAAGCTCGGGCCCCGGTGTGGCCCCGTCAACTTTCCGAGAGTTTGCCGAACGAGCACACGGGGCGACAGCTCGCCGGACGAACCATTGCGTCCGACGATTGTTTGAAATGTCTGCCGGTGGATTTTATCGAGGAGCAGTGGCGCGGCTGCGTTTAATCCTCTCCGTCTGAATCGTCCAGACCGCAACCGCGTCCGCAACCACGATCTTACGATCTTAGGAGCATTGAATATCTGTCTACGACGAGGTATTTGTACGTGTTCCTTTCAAGCAATGGAGGACGGGGAACACGGACACTGGTCTCTTTCGATCGGTGAACATCAATTAGGAGAGAGCTCCCTAATTTGGAGCCAATTAAGAAAATAATCCCCGTAAATCAGAAACGTGGTTCGCGGTTTTAAAATGATATAACTCGCGGGCAAACGTCGTGTGACTAATTACAAGGAAAAATATTTTCGGAATAGCGTGAATCGGGATATATATTGTACAAAGAAAATAATAGAAATATAATACAAATTAAATCTTAATATTCAAAATGTTGTATAAATTAAATCTTAACACATTGAGCGCCGGCGGTACATGAGACGTTTAAAGCCTAAGCGCCGGCAACATATCGGCCACTTAATGCCCAAACGCCGGCCCAAACGTCTCATTCGTGGGTTTCTGAACAATGAGTATAGCAAATGCAGATCGACGTAACCAAGACAAGTGAATGCAACACATTCATACAAGCAAAAAAATTCCGCAACATCGCGGGATCGACGGTCAAGCGATCGACTCAGATCACGGGGCCGGCGCTCAATGTGTTAATATTCGAAATATTGTATAAATTAAATCTTAATATTCAGTGAAACCATCTTTAATGCTTAAGATGGCTGTTCACGCTGTACACTGATTTTATACATACGTATGTTGGTACCTTGTAGCTTCCACGGAGAGACACCTACATAAGTAGATTTCATTAGGTTGGTCTCTCACCGATATAATTATCGTTTCCATTTTATAATCTCCGATGTAATTGATATCAAATTTCATCGGTACAATTGTAATTCCAATTACCGACATAATTATTAGAAGAGTAAATCTCTCGTAACAGTCTTTAAATGTTCCATCTCTGTATCGAAATAACAATAATAAATAATGCATTACACTCGTGTCGAAATAACATAACGTTTTACAAGAAAAATGTGTCAAATCGATCCAAGGAACGAACGACGGCTATTCGACAACGCGACATTCGATATTCGATAACGCTTTCCAACGCGTGTCACAATCAGCGAATCTTTTTCCGTGACGCACGTGACTGGCGCCAGCCGAGCGAATTCTGTTCCATTAGTTGGCGCAACTCTTATTGCCGCGGAGGCAATCCTCGAATCCCGGCTTCGACAAACTTCCGACAGATTGAACACACGACCATTCGGTTACAACGATCCCTCTTGTTAAAGCAACCGCGAAATATTATCCCGGTAACTCGATAACGCCGTCTCCAGTCAATTTCCACGCGTTCGCAAGCTGAAATTGCGTTTCTAGTTATTCGCGAACGAACGAAATACATACGTACACGGTATATCGCGGAGCGGCGCCGCGTCGAAAACCACCTCGTTCGCCCGCAGTTTGCCAATCGCAGCCGAGCACCGGCGCGCCGGAAGTCGAAGTTTATTCAAAGTCCGTGGCACGTGAAGCCCGCGCCGCGGCCCACCCTCCCCTCGTTTTTCGAGTGCACGGAACCGGCAGGCATTGCGAAGCCCCTCGCTGAATTTCGAGTACGCGCGAAATAAGCAAATACTCCGTTTCCGATAGCACCGGGGAGACGTTCGAAGGGGAGGGGGGAAAAACAAGAAGGAAAAACTGCACGACTTGTACCCGAGTACGATTCGTCTCACATTTTCACGTCAGGAAGACCCAGAAGCAACTGTTCCGACTAGGAAATAAAGACGTAAAATTGCCGTAAAATTTTATTGACGTGCAAACATTTGAATCGATACACAACAAACTACAGGCGCGACCAGACAACGCCACTCCTACTCGAGGTCTATGCCACGCCCTCTCACGAATCGCGTGACCCAAATCAACCAATCGCTAATTTTCGTTGCATCAGCGTTGCACCTGAAGAGACCCGATTTTCTGGGTTACCACCACTAAAATCACTTTCAGTGATAAAAAAGAAAATAAAATAGGAAATCGGTGGATTTTGCCGAAGACTCCCGACGTCGAAGATTCCCACCGAGAGAAGGACGAACGTACGTTTGATGTACTCTCGAGGAGAAGGAAGAGGGGAACGAGGGAAAAGAAAACCCTCGACGACGTGGGATTTGATCGAAGGAGCTTTGTTTTTCCAGTCACGAGCCAAGAAAAAGAGAGAGAGAGAGAGAGAGAGAGAATCTCGCGCGCGTCTTTCATTTTGAACGAAAATATCGGCAGCGACGTGTCGAAATCCTTACCGAGCGGCGGTGTTTTCTCTGTCGACAACGAAGAGAAAGAGGGAAGAGCTTCCCTATTCCGTATCTCGCGAATATTCTTGTCCTTTGGCGAGAATTTTCGCGACGCGGTGCGCTCGGGAACACGTCTCGGATCGACCCTGTCTCTCGGAAACACCGAAAACGCCCGATTCGACACGCGAAACAAGATTTCTCGAATCTACCGACGAGGATTCCAACTTCACCGTCACGGTTTCACCGGTGTGCGCTCTGCACGGATTCATCCCTCGCGCTTGATGAGTCCTTTCAAACGAAATGAGAAGGGGATTAAGCGAAACGAACCTCCGAGTGAAAAGAGCGCGCGTGTACGCACCGCCTTTCCCACGCCGCTGTGTGTATGCGTGTGTGTGTGTATGCACGTGTGTCCGTGCATTCGAGCGCGCCATTGAATTCCGTTTCTTTTTTTATTTTTTCTCCTCCCCTCCCCTTCCCGTAAAAGAGGGAAACACCGGAAAGGGAATAAAAGTCCGGTGATTAGAAAGCACGAAATCACTCGCGGATAAAATCGTCCAGTTAATCGTCCAGTTCGTTTCGTTTCGTTTCGTTTCGTTTCGTTTCGTTTCCTTTCCTTTCATGACGCGCGTTTGCTCCACCCGCGAGTGGAAAAGCCAATTAAAATCTGCTCGAGAGGTCTTTCGCGACGGACTCCCTTTTTTTTTCCTTTTTTTTTTTAATTCGTCGATCAATCGCGCTGATTTTCGCACTGAGTTTTCGTCTCGCGTTGGTAACGTGCCGGTGCACGCGAGCGCACGACCGTCTCTTTCCGTCTCTTTCCGTCATTAGGTTCGTTTCATCCACCTATCCGATTTCAATTAGGCTAATGATTTCGAGGGAGATACATCATTTGCGTCGGCTGCTTTTTGGCTCCGATGTTTACCGTGCATTTGCCGGATTGGATTTGCCGAAAGTTTTTCAGGCTGCGCGTTCGAGTTTCGATGCGAGTCGTCGTCCCTGTCGATCGGGACGGCTCGCACCAGCTTCGGAGTTAGAGATCGCGGTTTTTCAATTAACACGTCTGAGACAGATGGAGGCCAGAGTTCGACGGTTTCACGCGTATCCGAAATATCAGTGTAAAATGCATGAAAATAATCGCTCGAAAATATAAATATAAAGACGCAAAATATTTATTAATCCTTCAGAGACGACGCCTGACGTTGATGATCTTCACAGATTTAGAATTACATTGATAATAACTAGATTCTTCATAGATGTAAGTTGCACGGATAATAATTAGATAAGTTTGATGATAAATTTCGTAGCTTTGACACAGATATCGTCTCTAAAGCCTCTAAAGAATTAAAATAATAAAATTTTTAAGTACATGTATCATTCGAGATTTCCATAATGATAGTTTCTATGCAGATAATTTCTTACAAACAACAGCCGTCTCGCGAATCGTAAAACGTGCAAGTGTTGGAAACGCACTCTGAAACTAACAGTGACACCTTCTAGACACAAACATAAAAAGAAGAATAATTTACTTCTCCATTTCTCGTTGTGAGATTGCACAATTCTTAGACAGACGACTAATAAGAAAAGCAGCACCGTTCCAGAAATTTCTGAGTTTCTCACAGTCGATCGTTCTTATAAATTTGAGATCTTTTAGAAAAAAATATTTCACGGGTGTATATAAAGAGAAACTTGAAATTCATTAAAAATTACACGAGTTGAGATCCGGATTTGTTTGCCACACACTTGAGGCAACGAGCACCTCTTCTGGGAACGCAAAAATCCGCCAGACTCGTATGATCGAGCGATAACGATCGCAGCGATCCAGCCAGCCGATCTTCTTACTCTCGCTGTATGTCGTGGAATATCTGTCAGAAATAATTTCTCAAACGAGCTGAAACGACGAGGAAATACAGGAAAATGCGGAAAGGAAGGAAAAAGAGTGGGCGGCCGACCGGTCGAACGCGCGCCGCGTCGCGGCGACTAGGACGCGGACAATGCGGAACGCGACGAGCAGCTCGACTCTTACCAGCGGAATAGACAAAAGCCCGGAAAGAATTAATGGCGGGCGGGGACGGCTTCGCGCTGTTTCAAAGCGAGGAGAAACGAAGCTCACGGTGACCAAAAACTAGGCGTATTCATAGCTTTAACTCACCGTTTTCAAGTCTTTCTCTCTCTCTCTCTCTCTCTTTCATTCCACTTTTTTGCCCCCTCTGACGAGTTTTTCTCGCCTCGCCTCGCTTCGCCTTCGATCTATCAGTCGTTGTAAACGAGTTGGCATGGAAAAAAAAATGGCTCATCCAAAAGGAGAAAAAAACGGATAACGGATGGTGGCTGATAGGTAGTAGTTCTCTCCCCCGAGAGAGAGAGAGAGAAAGACAGAGAGGAAAGTGGAATCGCGAAACGCCAAACGCGGACGAACGAAGCGCGTCGAGGGGAGAGGTGATTCATGGGGAGAAGACTATCGAGAGACGATCCTATCGATTCCGTCTTCTCGACTTCGTCTCTCCGTCCCTTTCGATAAAAAAGATCTCTCGCCAGTGAATTTACGATCGCGGCGATCATGGGAGAATTAAGTAATTCCGTTTTGACGGCCGACAGTTTATCCCATCATCTTCCTCCCCTTTGCCTTCCTCCAACCGCGCCCGGTGATTTAAACGGTCAAGTGAAAGCGATTTATCGGGGAAGGAGATCCGCTGGATCGGCGGGATCGGCGCGCGATTAAGGAAACAAAAGTAAAGGAGAGAAATGGGCAATGGGCCGGGTGTTTCACAGCGGATCGACCGAAACGAAACCGGCGAGACTGCCGCCGTAAATATACAGCGCGATACGATGATAATAATATATCGCGATTCGACTGAAAGTTGGTCCGGGATTTCCTACGGATTAGCACGAGCAATGGATTTCCTACCTTACTGACCGCGTTGTGACCTATAAATTATGTATCATTTTGTTTCCAGAGAGCTTTCCTCCGGAGATAAGGGAAAAAAAAAAAGAGAGAAAGACACTTCACGTTGGAATATATCCATATTTTATCTCTCTTATTGATTTAAGGATGGAAGATCTGAGAGTGCATTTTCGCCAACGCTTTGTTAGCTTTTAGAAGGGATAAAAGTGTCGGAAAGATATATAAATAAAGGACATAGCGTGACAACGAGGCTGTGATTGATGGGATATTTCGAAAATGCCCTGCGAAATTTAAAACGGGAGATTCCTCTTTGGTGAATGACCCTCGCGCTCGCATAAATCTTCCGCTATTCAAGACGATGGTGTAGCGTTAATTGCACTGCTGCCGTGGCGATATAGCTGAAACGTTAAAGATCTCGGAAACGAACTTCTGATAACGTGACGGAATTAAATAACCGAGAGGAAGAAGAAATTTCTCAAATTGAAAAATTGTTCCGCGGGCTGCTGGCCTTGTCGCGAGATCGCGCTGAAAACGGTTTGGAAATATTCTCGACAATCGAGAAAGCTGCTGTTACTAAGAATAATACAGCTTCACGTTTGACTAAAAAACAAAACAAAAAGAAAGAAATTGAAAATCAGGTACTGCTTTAAACGTACAAGAAATCTATAGCGATCTGTTGCAAAATCATCGTCTTTACACCAAGTGAAAGATCATAGTTTGTTTCGATAAAGTTGAATATGTTTGCAAGTCCAGTTGCAAACTTCTTGACTTTTCTTCTCTGAACGACGCGTTCAGAACGCAAGTAATCCTCGTTCGCGTCTCACTTCGATCAAATTCACATTCGGTTATTACGCTAAACAAGTATTAATGCTCGTTTATTACGCTAAACGATGCGAATACCGGCGCGAATTCGATCCAAATGGAAAGCGGGCGAGCGTCCGTTCGTTCGGTCTGAACGCGCCATTATGCTAATAACTGCTCGAGACAACGTCGTACTCTACAATAACGATAACGATCGTTTCCTCGCTATCGGCCGTTCTTACGCGACGACGCCCGATACGCCAAATTATACGCGATACTCGATCAACCGGAACGATGACTCGTCATCGTCGTCGTTCATCAACTCGCTTCCGCGCGTTTCTCTTTTCAAATTTCTTTCGCAAATTCGCATTTTTCTGACGCGATAAGATGAAGCGGCCAGGAGGAAAAGTGAATTAACCGTCGAAGGACGGGGGAAAAAGGAGAAAAAGGGAAATGGGAAAAAAGGAAGGAAAGTTGGCAAACGAGGTTTGCCCAACTGCGTCGTTGATGAACGATAGCAACGCCCTTTTATCCTCGTAGGAGATACGGGGATTGTCCGAGTATTCCGTGCAAAAATAACGAGAGCGCCATTTTTTTTTCTCCTTTTTTCATCAAATTTATTTCCCATTTCTTACTTCATTTCGATTGTTTAATTCCATGCATAGAATACGAAATATACATACTTGATGCTTTCGTCATTCGATGCAGAGATTTTGCAAAAATTTGTTGCTGAAATAAACTCTAATTACGCGGGATTAGACGTTGTAACAGGGGTTAAAAAATTAGTAAGACATCGTGTCGAGGTGAAAAGTAACTACGTTAAATTTCTCCCCTCTTTTCCCAAGAAAAGAAGGAAGAAAACGATGCCTCCTTTATTCTTGCACGAAAATGCGGACGGAAGCGCGACGAACGCTTCTGTTCCTCGTGTAACTCGTTGTCCGTCGAAACGTCAATTACGCTAGAGCTCGATTCTCGAGAACACTTTGACGCAGCTCGTGCAAACTCGCCGATCGAAGTTTTAATTTCAATTTATTGGTTTTCCTTTGCAACGATCGCGTAATGCAACTTGAGGAAAGGGAAACGATCTTCGATCCGGAATGACCGAATGATCGCAATAAAACGATCGGAACGACGCACGATGTCAGATATTGAAATGAGGACTCGAGCAGGCGGAGAGATTGATTTTCCAAATTATTGACCATCGAATCAAGGAAAGTATGATTACCGTGTTCAATGGCCAACCTTCAGGATTTTGCAATGGGATCAGTCCAATTAAACCCAGAGTGAGAAAGAGAGGAAACTGCCTGACCGGATGTGGCGGTACAATGCAAATTAACTGCACTTGAAAGGCACAATTGGCCATATCTTCGGGAATTTTAACAAAAAGACCAGGTCATGCGTGTTTCTTCTATTTTCCGGTGAGCCAAGTCTAGAACGATCCATTATCGGTCTATAATTGTGGTCAGATGGATGACAAGAGTAGCGTGACCATGTCCAGTGAATGAATAATGAACGCTTAAACTGTGATCTTCTCTCTCTCTCTCTCTCTCTCTCTCTCTCTCTCTCTCTCTCTCTCTCTCTATGAACGAACGCTAATCCTCTTTCGGAGGATTCAGGCTTGTTCAATTTTTACAAACATTTCATTTGCATTCTTCACTGGCAAAGTCCAGGGAGACAGGGAGAGGATATAGATTCTGAATCGACGCGTCGAAGCGTGGGATGTGTGCACAGGTGGATTAAAAAGTAAAGACAAGACTTGGGTCGAATGATGGGAGCGTCAAAGTTAATTAGTTTCAATAACTTGGAATTATTCAGGACGCTGTTAATAACTTTATAAAGAAAATTAGTGACATTATCGTACTTCTCCTAAGCGAGAGAAGAGCAAATCTAACGTCTTCTTTAAGATGTCAAAGCGCTTCGCGATGGGATCAATTAATTATGCTCGAAGCATGACAACAAAACGCACGTTTGAACGTACAAGCGTCCTCAGAAATCTGTACTGCACTCGTTCTAACTGTAAGACGCTGATACGTGATCAAAAATAATGCGTAAATAATAATTATTAAAATAACAATTTACGAATTACTCTGTTTCATCTGTTTTCGTTCAAGTATCAAGATAGCGAGGGTTCTACCCAACTGTCGTTGCCTGAAAATTTTGAAACGACGGCGAACGTGTCGCAGACGATCTCGTCGTCCGATACGAGTGGAACGATATATCTGATATGGCGATATCCCGCGAGATGGGGCGCAGGCCTCGCAAGCCTCCCGTTTAATTGCTTTATCGAACATCAAACTATCCGTGAGAGGGTAGCCGCAAATGTGTTTGCCTATAGTCGCGTGCACGAAGGTTTAACGTGGTGTGTTCGGCCAGGAGAGGAGAGGGAGGGGGGTCGCGTTTTGCCAACCTGCCCGGAAATCCTCTGGCTCGATAGGTCGAGAATTCGCCGATGGCGGATGTGCATGTATGCGTGTTTAACGCCAGTGCCATTAGCTTTGATGTGGATACCTGCGACAAGGACAATCGCCGTTTAAAAGTAACGTCGCGTGTTTAACGCCTCCGCGCTGGCTCGAATCTTGGTTACTCGTTTGTTACGCGCTACGACGAAACACACAGCTGACGATCAATGCCTCTAATTTCGTGTTTTTCTGAAAGAAAAATGAGTTTCGAAAAGAAGCTCGAAGAAGAACTTGCCTCCGCAAGTTCTTCTTGACTTTGTCGTGTCACGTCGGCAGACAGAGCGGACGAGCGGAAATTACAATCGATACCAGCCGATTGCGCGCCGTGTTTTATCGCGTTTGTACGGCCGAGCATCGATCGGCGACCTTGACCCGACACGGTAGAAAACGACGCATTCGGCGGAAAGCGAAAACCGAAAGTCGACTACCCTCTCAGGGTTTTCTACCCTCCTTTTTTCTTTTTTTTTTTTTCTCTTTTTTTACTACACTTGTCCGACGAGAGAGAACTGTACGGTAGTTAGACGAAGGATCGTGTGTGCAAATACGCGCACAGTACGCGTGTAAATGAATCCGGACCACGATTCATGTAATTGAAGGATTTGCGGCCAGAGAAGGCAACTCCATTGAAAGAGAACTCACTTGCCCCAAAACGAAGTTAGTTTTACGTATGAATGTTGTAGCACGTTTGACTCGGTGATTTTCAACTGCTCGATTCGTTTGCTATAATTGTCGAACACGCTGATCTTACATAGGGCCGACACTGCATACAATCTTGCTTAAATCGTCATTCAGCTAAAAGCTTAAAACGGCGATTTCTATTTGTTTGCGGGTTGCGAGATGTATAAAAAGAACGGAAATTTTCACACGCCTCTATGGAACAGAGAGTGCACAGCGTCGTTCGATCGGAAACAGTTGGAGCGGAGGGAATCGTTTGGCTTCGCGTCGACCTTTGACCGATATCCTTTCCAAACACACGCCAGTACGCCGGCGAACCTCGGCGGTTGCTATTTTCCTTTCGCGTCGCTTCCGCCAACCGGACCGATGTTATCAAAAACTGAAATCTCTCGAATGTTCCGCAACCGATCGAAAACAGATGGAAACGAGCAGGTTACGATATCCGGTTACGGAGAAATATCGTTATCGTTCCGATACAAATTTTCGGCCATCGATCTGAAGCTGAACGAACGCGCCAACGATCTTTTTCCCCGTTCCAGTTGTCACCGATTCGTCGTATCGCCAAAGTTCGCGCGTACGAAGCTCGATCGTGCTTTGACAACCTTTCGTCTAATACTGAATTCTCTTCGGGCCTTCTCCTCTCGGGGCCGAGGAGAGATCTGTTCGATCGGCGAGCGAGAAACGCAACTGGGTTTCGACCAGTTTGTGTGCAGCCAATTTTTCTTTGGGAACGTGCCATATCCTGCCTTATTCCCGGCAACGGCGATATTTCAGCAACGGG
>KQ435752.1:1823969-1834393 GCA_001276565.1 Melipona quadrifasciata | reverse complement strand
GGACGGCAACGTTGCCGAGATTACGGGCAAACGAATCGATCGGTGGAAAAAAGTGGCGCGTTCGTTCGAAGCGGCAGTGAAAAACCAAAACATTTTTCATCCCGGCTCGTTCTCGTTTTCCTTTTCTTTTTCTCTCTCTCTCTCTCTCTCTCTCTCTCTCTCTCTCTCTTTCTCTGCCTGAACAACACGTCCGGCGAACGAGCGAGCGCGCGTTCGAATCGAGACGAATCCGATAACCGGATAACGCAAATTCACGAAAAAAAAAAAAAAAAGAAAATTTAAGCTTGGTAATGGTTCTGTTCGAAGGAGGCACGCGTGGCGCCGAGTGTCCAGAGGACAGCGTCCGAGAGGAGAGCGGCGAGTGCAAATGCGCGGCCATCGACTGTCCATCGGTCGAATGCCAGGGGGGTCAACGTCCGATCCAGGTGAAGCCAGCGGACCCTGAAACGCCGGGTAGCTGTTGCGCCCGTTACGAGTGCGTGCCCGCAGGTAAGAGAGAATCGAATCGAACGCAATGCGACGCTGCGTCAAATGCGCGAGCGAACTTTGCTCAAGGTGTTGTTTTGCTCCCGGCCGAAGACCCTCGAGGATCGTCGGAGCCGTGTCCCGAGAACAGCGTGCTCACCGAGGATGGGAAATGCGAGTGCGCGCCCTGCCCGCCGGTCAACTGCCAACCCGGACACCGTTCTGTTCAAGTGACCGCTGCCCTCGACCGCGAGACACCCGGTAGCTGTTGCCCTCTCTACGAGTGTAGACCAGCTGGTAATCTTGTTTTTTTCTTTTTCTACTTTTGCTGTCGCCTCGTCGTGAAATTAAGAAAAAAAAAAAAAAAAAAAAAAAAAAGAAACGAAGAGAACGAGGCTGACGATCTTTTTCTTCTTCCGTCTGTGTCGTCTATTCGCGAGATTCGAAAAACGCGGCTAAATTTCAAATGTAGAGCGCGAACAGTCGGTAACGATGGGATTTTCTTCTGGAAATGCGTGTCGAGCAACAATGACGATCTTTTCCCTTCTTCAAATTGTCACGCTAGGAGCTACTTTGTTTTTTCGCGTAACGAAGAGTATACTCGTTATCCAAATAATGGCCATTTCCTCGTGGCGATTGATACAAATCGTCAAACGCTTATTAAAGGGTTAAAGTTGAATTCGATCTTGTTCTCACGAACGCGTCATCGATACCTGCGCGCAAATACGACGATCACGCTCGAGCCTCGGTAGCATCCGTTTCGAAATTTAATTACGAGATTCTCGCGGGACGCTACCTCGGGCAACCAACAGAACCGCTGGCGTAATGGCCGTTTATCTCCCTTGGAAACGCGACTATTCGTCGATACGCCCGAAATGATCGAGCACGATTTATCGTCGATCGCGACCGTTTATTTCCGTCTCCCGCAGAGAACCAGCTGTTTTCCCTCGCACACGTTGAAATTTTGTCTTCAAACATCCTTTAAACATACTTGTTCATAAATAGCAGTACACATTTCAAGAATCACTTTACACGGTAATTAAAGTGAAATTGCAGCACTAAATTTGAAGTCTTTCCTGTTTACTGAAAACCTTAGTGTTGCAGGTAGTCCCTTCTCTGCGCTAACTACATATCTCATTTGTATTTGACTTTTCAATCCTTGGGCAAATTTTACTCAAACGGATAATGAAAAGTCAGAGTCATCCAACCGCGGATAATTCCTGTAATCGTTCATTCATCTTTGGCTCTTTCAATAATATCGTGTTGGAAAGTCTGTTTCTCCGAATGAACTACAGAAACTTTCCACTTGTTTGTTTTTAGCTTTGATTCTTCATCTTTTATAATTAACATGCCTCCTGTTATCGAAAATGATCCAACATTTAGAAGCACGAGCGTGGCGTCACGTGACAAATTGAAGAATCGATAGTACGGAGCCGTACTGACTCTGATACGCGTGTTTCAACGTGTGTGGGGAGCAGCAGGCTTTTACAGGCAATGGTATACAACGACGCGCGTTTGTGTTTGCTTCGCAGAGTCCGTCTCTTGGGTGAAAGTGACAACCGAGATGGACAAGTCGACAGACGTTTGCGTGCACGAGGGCCAAGCGAGAAAACTGGGCGAACGATGGCAGCAATCGGACTGCGAACACTGCGTTTGCCAGGAGAATAGGGTGGTGTCCTGTCAGGGACCGATGTGCAAGTCCTGCGACAATGCGATTCCCCCCCACCCTGGCGAGTGCTGCCCTCATTGTCCACCGCTTACGAACAAGACGCATCACGAGTCCGAATTATCCTGCCCAAATTCCTTGGAAGGTTGCGAGTTGGTGTGCCAGCGTGGTTACGCCACGGACGAAAATAATTGTCCCCTGTGCGAATGCGACGTATCCGAGGTACGTAACGAACGAAAGAACGCTATGCCCTGGAGGTATTTCGCGGAGGTATTGTATAACTGCGCGTGTCCATGTTCGCTTAGTTCGTTGTCATACGTCGAACGTACTTTTTGAAATATATATATATATATTTTCTTTTTCTCAAATATAATTTTTAATTGCAATTATCTCGACACGATTCGAAACGTTTTTCTTCTTTTCGCTAGAAAAATTTCTTTAAATTTAATTTCTTGAAACGGAACTGTTACAACTAACGTTTTAATTAATTTATGCATTAAGAAATTATCTTGGCGGAGTGGAGGATTTCTTTAATCTTCCTCGAGTAAAAGCACAGTTCCAGAAATTTTCATGGCACTTCTGAATGCAACAACATCGCGGAGATGTTGTAACGAAATTTCGATATTTTATACTTACTTATACTGCTTTAATGTAATATTAAATTGATGCTTAACAAAACGTCGAAGAAACGACATTTAACGTCCACCAAGATAATAAAATATACATGTACAGTCGTTAAATGTATTAACACAATGAATCCAATCCAATGATATTTAGGGGCTGATCTCAACTAAAAGATGCGTATTAAAGATTACAATATGACTTGAAGAATTCAATGTAAAGAAACGTAAAGATCAGAGAACTACCTGAATTGCTTGACTTTCAGACTTGAACTTGCTGTTACCAAATCTACCAATTAGTCAAGGAAATTTACGAGGGATATTACTTGAAGTTTAATTTCGTTGAAGGTTTAACAGATTTCATGTCTAATGGAATTTAGAAATTACATAAAGTAAAGTGAAGCAAGATTAAACGCGTTATAATAAATGATTTTCGAGCTTAACCACCATTCGTTTTTCGTGTCACGTTACACAGTATTTTTCTAACATGTATAATATGTAACATGTATTTTCGATATTTTTGATAACAAAAATTGCCACTCGTTTTTAAGCAATACGTTGTTCTATCAGTTGTTCACCTACCACTCTTTCGAAGATGCGTGTAAACATAATTGTATCGAGCCTAAAACGAACAAAACGTTTAACAAAACTACAGAAAATAATATCGCGATAAAAGAATTGATCTATACGTAACTTATACGTGAAAGTAGGATTTGCGTAAATCTGATTATTTATTAATTATCACATGTTGAATGTAGAAACTTAATTTACACATAATAAAATATAACTATTTAGTTTTCCACCACAGATGTTAACTTTTATCAATCTTTCGTACACGATCAAAGGGACAAACCAGGTTTTGAAAACATGAGGAACGAGTTCTCTTAACGCACACGTTCGGAACCTACATCTCTCCTCCTATCTCCTAACCCGAATTCGATCGATCTCGAATCCACGATACGGTCGTTCTGATTCCAGGACGACGAAACGGCGACAACGGAGCATTCGACTATCGGCGTCGGATCTTCCAACGACAAGATTTGCCCTCAACTACCAGCACGTTGCGAGTCGAACTGCGAGATTGCGAGAGACGAGAATGGTTGCCCGGTGTGCGCCTGCCGAACTATGGAGCAATCTACCACCACCCTCGACACTCTGTCGGTCGACGATCCCTCCGGCAAGAAGATTTGCCCCGAGGTAAAGTGCGACCTGCACTGCGAACGTGGACTGGTCATGGACGAGAACGACTGCACGTTTTGCAAGTGTCGGGAGGAACCGGAATCGTCGAGTTGTCCGCCTCTGCTCGGATGCAGGAAACGATGCGCCTTTGGCTACAAGACGAACAAACGCGGCTGTCCAGTGAGTAGAGGTCTCTTTTCGCCTCGTATCACGGTTCGAATCGGTATTCTCGATATACGATCGGTCGTAGATGTGTCGCTGTCGTGCCTCCTGCACCGACCACCTCAACGGAACGCACCCGGAAGGATCGACTTGGCATCCGAACTCGTGCACCTCGTGCACTTGCGAAGCCGGCGGGAAGCTCAGTTGCAAGGAGACCGTCTGCTCGGTAGCTTGCAACGACCCTCTGCCTCCGCAACCGGGAACCTGCTGTCCGGTCTGTCCAATCACGGTACGATTGAACCAACTTGGGACTCCTCTCACCTCGGAAGAGAGTTCTCACCTCGGTTCTTCTCATTCTCGATCGATGAATCTGCGGTTTGTTTTCAGCAGCCGAAGGGAAACGCAGCGACCACTGGTCACCATTCAGGAGGCAAGGGCTGGGGCACGGTGCCCATCACGTTGATCGCGATACTGGCGTTGCTTTGCCTACTGCTGATCGTGCACATCGTCCGCGGCCGATTTCGGGCTCGTCTCTCACCGTCCGAGACCTCTTACTCCACCTATCCACCGCAGTACTACAAATGCGTGCCGGCGTACGACACGCCGGTCCATCGAAACGAGAAAATCGTACCTTTGTAAAAGACTGTCTGACAAACCGGGGGAAAACGCGAGACACAATTGGACGTAATTGGAAGGCGGCGTTTCGGCGCGGCAACCGCCGTGTTTCGTGCACCGTTGCCCGCCCGACGAACGAGAGAACGAGAAGACGAGAACGAGGATCGTGTGAGAGAGTGAGAAAGCGAGGAGATCGCCGCCAAAACGAGTCCAAACGCGCGGCGGTTCTACCGGTTAGAAAATACCATATTGTAGATTCAGTATTATTTGTAAGTAGCGGACGGTTTTTCGATCGTAAGAGAAGACAGTGTTGGGATTTTAGATCGAAGTTCGCGAACCACGGCTGTCGGTACGTCCCTTTTCCCCCCCCCCCTCCCTCCTTCCCTCCCTCCCTCCCTCCCGTCATCCCTGATTCGATGCGATGTGTAAATTATAACGTGAAAGGTAGCGTGATCGTATCACGAAGAAAATGAAAAAAGAAAAAAAAAAAAAAAAAAAAAAAAAAAAAAAAAAAAAAAGAGACAAACGCGCTGACGATAAACCTGGTAGATCCTAAAACGCGATCGAGAACCGTAGAAGAGAACAGAAACAGGCGTCTTATAGTCGTAGTATTAGTTCCCTCGATCTCTGGACCATCGTTGTGTTTCGCGTTGCGCGATCACGATGCACCGCTGTTCCTTGTCGATACTTGCGTCATATTTTCCACGACTCTCCATGCGACTTTCACCCCTGCGCACTTCTCCTCCCCTGGCTAGTACACCTTCACCTTTGCCCGACTTTTCCCTCCATTCTCTATTGCGCGTTCTCTGACGAATTCCTGGCTCTATCGATTCCAAGGAAGAGGAAGATGAACGTCGTTGATCCACGTTTCAGACGAATATCTCGAACGATATCTGTTCTTAAAGTGACACGTTTGTTTTCGCCAACCCCCCTCCTCCCCCTGTTCTTACGCGACGTCTGTGCTTCACTCTTATGCCTACGAAACGCAACGCTTCTGTTGAATTGAATTAGAATCGAGCGTTTTATCGCCGGTCGAAGCACGCCGTAGACTCCGTTATCTCGCGCTGTTTCCCTCCCGAAACACGGCACCGTGGGAGCACAATTCGTCGAAGGGCGGGAAATTCAGCCGGAGTTTCGAGATTCAAATCGGAGTTTCGAACTTTGATTTTAATCCGTGAGCGCGTTCTCGCGATCCGTTTCTCTTGGCACGTACTTGTACATATCTATCCGAGAATCTACTTGTCCTGTACAATCTTGCCCGTTCCAGCGTCGTTACTTCACCCTCCCCCCCCCCCCCCAAGTATTAACGAGTGTTACGCGTTCTACGGGATCGTTCGTTTGTATCGTGCTCGTTTTTAGACTCGATATCGCGCGGCAACGATAACGACGTAGCTATAACGTAGCTTATTATGTACTTACTGCGAAAGAACGATACTGCGGAAGGAGGAACGGGAGAGAAAGCGAGCAAGAGGAAAGGCGAGATGGTCGCACGCCCCGTGGATGTATGTATAGCTGTATTATAAGTGAGAGGGACAGAGAAAATGAGATGATTGAAGACGCTTCTGGGGAAAAAATCTATAAATCTTTTCTAATAAATCGTCACGTGTGTAAAAGTGTTTCTCCTAAAATTTCTCTTCAATATTCCACTGTATAATTAAACCAAAATATTCTACGTATGAATAATTGAAATTTTCAGACAAATATATCTGCACAATCCGTTAAAACAAAAAATCAACATTAATTTTGACAAAAATATCCGTATCTTTTCAACAAATCTGAAATTCATTGTACCGAGAGAATCTAAAAATGTTCGCATAATTAAGTATTCTACGAATTACTGCAATTCTCAGACGATGACAATTGAGATAGATGAATCTATAGAAACGTACGTTCCCTCTAAACAGAAATCAATATTAATTTCGACAAAAAGTACAAAAATCCGTTCGACACAATTGAGATACAATCCAAATACACTAAAAGAAAAGAAAAGAAACACTGAAATTTCTGACTCGATTCGTTATATTTGTCGGCTTGTGGAACCTTTCTTCCAGAAACGTCCTCAATTCACAGAAACATGGACAAAAGTGATTTCGGACACGAATCGCGCAACCTAATCGAATAAAGACCAGGGACTTTTACCAAAACGTAAAATATATTATACCTTGGTAATCCTTTCGGTACTGTACTATAAATTTCGTTACTATGTCGCTTTTGGTATAACTGCATCAACCGAAATAACGTAATTGCCGGTACGAAGAAAAATAAGGCAACATCAACGTCACCGAAAAGTACCGAAAAAGAAGGTATAATGTACAAACGATACGGTCTCTGAGAAACGAATTGACGAGATGTTGTTCAAAGTCGCGTCGATGTCCGACGATCGTTGTCGTTGCAACGCGCGAAACTAACCGCTGATTTGTTCGAGTAAAACGCAAAAATTTCAAACATATCTCTCTGTGCTTGGACGCGAGCGCGCGCCCGCGCCTAGAACCTCGTCTTTATCATTCCTTCTCTCCTAAACTTAACGCGTACATATATTTTTCCAATGCGACACTCGCGTCTTACTGTACATCGTCTCTGACCGTCTTTACCGTCTAGTAAACGCTAAAAAAAAGAAAGAAAAAAGAAAAAAAAAAAGAAGAAGAAGATCGTCCGCGTGCACGCGCGCATTGGACGCGTGCCCGCGCCCGCGTCGTATCTACCGTACGTAGAAACGATCGTCGATCGAAATCGCAGACTGTATTTCGTACGTGTAAATGTACGTTGGAGACAATATGTATCGACGACAGGTTCGTACGATGTTCCCGTGACGCGCTACAGCGACGCGCGAGCCTCAATCGTTTCTCCTTACTCACCGTGTTCTTACCGCGCGCGTTTGAAATCCTTGCCGGATAAATTTGACATGATAGGTTGCTGCGGATGAAATCTGGTTGCCCGGATTCCTCAAACGCCTTTGGCTCGTTTACGAGCGAGGTGTCTCGCGTCGCAGAATCGTTCGCGAGGTGAAATATCTCGTTAGACAACCGTACGAACGAAGTAACTCGATACGTCGACAATTCGCCAAGACACGGCGTTTGTTAATGTAAATGAACGAAATTATGACACGAGGTGTCTCGTCCGTAATAGTGAAGGAATAGGGAACTTTTAATTTGCAGTCTTCATTTTTCTTTTTATTTATAAATAAATTTACCAAGTTCAGTTCGTATTTGAAGTAAAGTCAAGTTATAATTGCCTACTACGATTGTGTGTGCAAATTTTTAACTGATCATTTTTTTTTCAAGGTTTTCTTCTACGATGAAATTTTTAGTTCACAGCCAGTGAGACTGTCGTGAAATGAAATTATGATTATTTTTAATCGATCATTTTGTTGATTATCTTTTCTCTTGGGATAGCTTTTATCACATAACATAATGCATTAATATTATTTAATACCATGTTGTATAATACTATTATTAATATTATTTAGTCAGCTTTTACCGCGTCCGATCAAAATTTTAAAACGCGCACTCTGGCTTAATGTTGTTTCCTGCGTCGCTAAATCCACGTTTTCGTTACGAAACGTCAGTTACATTATTTCAGCTTTCAGCTGATGTTACTACAACTAGAGAGTATTACTACGCGACAATGAATTCTGGATAATTTAATAAATCAGCCGTTTCATACGTAACAACCTAACAAAATACGAACGAAAAAGAAAATATCTAGTCCCGTCTTTTAGAGAAGAGAAACAGCGACTGTTCGAGTTTACCTGTTCACTGTTCACGATCTTCGACCGTTTCTTAGATCGAGCATTTTGTATCAAAAGGCGAGAAGCTCCCTCTAACGAGGAGACGGTGAGACCCACATAAGCTCGTGATACGATAATCGTGAAAACGTTTGAAATCCAGCGTGAGAGAACGCTCAAAACACGGTGAGACAAGCGACCGATCAACCAAGGGGGACACAGAGAAACGAGTAGCCTCGTGCTTTGCGCGCTCTTTTTGTGTACAGTTTCACCGTAACGAGATGTCATATCAATGTAACCTAGACTTTATTTAATATAACGCGAACTCGTATGCATATTAAAATCGTGCGTCATGTTTAAAAAAATAGCTCTTGTATGTTAAATAAAACGAGACTAAATAAAATTGTTGATATGTGATATATTGTACATGAATGTCCATTCTGTAATCTCGTCTGTGACAAAACCTCCTATCTTTCCACCTATTCTATAACAGGCTTCTCTTTGTACATATTTATAATTGTCGATATTGCCAGGATTTTTCACAGAGACCTTTTTCGTGCTACAAATTTTGTAAATTTAAAATTAAAATATTCTCAGAATTGATAATTAATTAATTAATGAAATTGACCGTTAATAATTAATTAATGCTTCTTTTTATAGAGAATGTTGATTGATGGATTAAAAAGATTGTGGTGACCGAAATCTTCGAAATCTTACCAGTTACAAAAAAATTATCACTATTCTATTATTATAACTCTATGTATACTTTTATCAATGACGTTCTTTTTATATTTTCAAAAATAATGGAGCTAATTCCACCCTGTATATTGATCATCTCACGCTCCTTTATAAGAATCTCGTGATATTTGTTATGTAATTAGCTTTATAAATAATAATTCTATGTACAATTACGCAATTAACAATTATATAACAAATAATATGATTGGATTCCTCTCTACGATTCTATCAAAAAATTTAATAGTTCTGCATTAGAAAGTTTGGAAAAACAAATTCTCCTTTTGATATTCGTTTGCAAAATATTCAACCCTTGGATCATTACACGTAACAAATAGCGAAAGGAACTTTATATAACTTTATATAACTATAATTCTCAATATTTCATATTCGTATCAATATTATAAATTGTTATTACAGTAGAACTCTGTTCACAAGAATTCCATTCATTTGAACCAAATTTTAGTAAATACTCAGTTATATGAACTTGCTGGTTGAATTCATTTGCTTGAACTCCTACTGCATAAACAAAAAATCCTGTTAGTGAACTTCTATTATATGAACTATTTTTTTTACAATGAGCTCATATAAAGTTCTACTGTATGATAAAAATGTATAATGATTGATGAAAAGAATTTAAAAGAAAGACGTACATCCCAAGAAACATTCTTCTATATCCTTATCTATATATTTCTATATCCTTATCTTTAAGCTTATATTATCCTTATCTTACAATATCCTTATCTTACAATGTCCTATCATTTATATTATCTTTATCTTACAATATTCTTTAAGCCTATCTAAATATCATTCTTAATTTATTACTATGATGGTATTTAACACTAGAATAAAACCAGCGAATAAAGTGCAAAACTTGGATCAGAGAAAATAAAATACAAAGAATAGACAAGGAATACAGAAAAATTTATAATAAAAAAGAAAGAAGACTTTCATAGTTTTAATTCATACATTTTAAGAAGAAATCATTTAAATTCTTAAAAATGCACTGTCCTGAATCTACAAAATTTCTGCGACAAATTGCGAATTAATAGTTACGATACTAATGTACACATTAAATACAGATTAAAACATTTAGGAAGCAGTACGTTGTAACAGTATTAACCAGTACTATATTAAATACCTACTTATGTGTTAATTTAAAGGTACTTTGCTTAACCATACGTTTAACTTAATATAAGCACATCCCACGTAGTTATATATTTAACTTTAAAACAACCTACCTACCTGAAAATCGAAC
>KQ435752.1:1806646-1823859 GCA_001276565.1 Melipona quadrifasciata | reverse complement strand
AAAATCGAACTATCTAGAAACAATCTAAAGATTTTTATTAACTTTATCTACGTAATATCTAAATATAATAATGGGGCAACAAAGGGTGGGAATGTTATACGAAATGGACATGTCCTTTGAAGTTTAAAATAAAGTGTGTGTCTCGTACCATAAATTAAACATTGCCAAAAAAAAATTAGTTCAAACGAAATTAAAAATTGTTTCACGAATCTAAATAAACAGACTCTTCGTAAACTCTACCGATCAAGTTTTAAAGAATTTATTTCTACAAATTCCATCTACACGAAGATCTATTTATAGACAATCTAAATAAAATGACGGAATAGGATGTTATAGTACGCGATGAATCGTAAATAAACGCTGCCACAATTGGGAAATATTCAACGTTGAGAAACTAACATATTTTTAGCAACGTTTCCAATTACAAATGTTGAAAAAGAAAGCAAATGTATGCCCAAAAGAACTACCAAATCCACTCAATCTAAACTCGAACAATAAATCGAGAGTGGAATATTTTTTCTGTGCCGCAATATCAGTTTATCGAAACCAGAATGTGAAATAACAAAATTTTCAAAATAAACCAAAGAGTTCGTATATTTGCGATATTAATTAATTTACTATTTAAACAATGATCTTTAAATAGAGAAGCCATAGCCTATGATGAGCATATTTTTCTGACCGCGTACATATAATACTCAAAATACAGGAATTTTAATATATGAAATGTGAAATTTTAAAAATGCAAAAATTTAAAAAATTTTAATACAAGAAATTTTAAATTTTGAAAATGCATATTTTACACACATTTTACTTAAAAAAACAAATGTACAGGGACACACCAGAAATTATACTACCTATAATATTTAATCCTATAAATGCCTTTAAGAAATGGAAAAAAATAAGACATACTGATTTTATGGTTCTCACACATAAAATTAGAAAGGGTGCAAAGATTTACTATACTAGAGAAAACGTCTTCGATACCCGAATTTGGCATACAACTTTCACTCTAATTTACGTACCATTTCCCCGAAATCGACTAACAAAACCATTGGGTAAAATGTGATAAATGTACGTATAAATGTATTTCGAGTTTAAATATATTTCAACTTCAACTCAATGAATTATTCATAACCGTGTAGTATAAATATTCACAGAGGATGTGCACATGAACCAATATTATCGTGGTACGAAATATGACACCATATTATGGTGCGTATTTTTCATTAACATATCATTCATTAAGATTAATAATACCGTTATTGATAATTTGCTGTATTCATATACTTTGACCATTATTGGTAGTACTTGTGATTAATATTTGGAAATTATATTGCTTGAAATAATAGCGAAAACGACGTAATTCCACATCCTAACCACGTACAAACAGCGTGGAAATTACGTTATGCACGGTATTCTGACGCATTATGAATCATTAAGAAATTATTAAACTTGGATACATTATATGTATGATCGTGAGAATGATCATCATGCGCACTGTCTTTCTCTCTCATCCAAATAACATCTGAACACATGAGTGAGTGCCTGATAATAAATTAAATGTTAAATTAAATATTTGTAATATTAAATTACAATATTACAAATATTACGAATATTAAAAATTTGTAATATTTTTATAAATATTTTAGTATTTTTTATATTGTAATATAATTATATTATAATATTTTTATATTGTAAATATTATAATTATATTACAATATTTTTATATTATATTACATTATAATATTTTTATATTATGTCAAATGTTATAGTGATATTAATGACTAATGCATTGTCATCAATGTTCAAGGAAAAAAAAACTAACACAGTAACGAAAAAGGTTACTGACGAAAAAATTTTAAACAATAACCAGAGGAGCCACTGAAAAAAAAAATTACAGTAGCATATATATGACAGTAGCCAGAAAAGCTACTAAAAGAACATTTATTGTACTCAATACAATAACCAGAAGGGCTATTGTCAAATCAACATTCAATCTAAATCAGAGCAACGAACCGCACCTTGTTTCGGAACGATAATTCACTAGCATTAATTGTGAAACAGGAGATTTTCAAAATCAAACGCGAAGAGTGCTTCGTCATATTTAAAACTCTCGAAAATAAGTACGCAACGCTATTAATTTATGCACTCGTATTTAGAAATACGCAACACTACTTACAATGCGTCCAATGCAATTATGGTGGTTGTTGATGAATGATCACAGCATCTGCAGCCAATAAATATCACGCACAATAACACGCCTTGACGACTCGACAATCAACAATACAATAACCCCTCTGCCAGCCAATAAATTCGCGCCATGGACTTGGGAAGGGGAGAGATATGAGCGCGCGAAAATACGATTTAGCCGATTTATGGGAAAAGCAGTATTCTATAAGAATATGTTCAACAATGAGCATACTATACTAGTTACACATGAATATCTGTGTACAATTTTATGCGTTAATTTAGCTTAATCGATCAAAATTAACTATTAATTAATAAATGTACGATTTAGTTAAAAAAAAACATTAATTTTAATGATTTGCACCAATAATTTGTATTTATTACGTATATATTTCGAAGGTGATTTTACAGATTACGTTCACATTCAACTTTTATTCCAATATTCAATGTAGTTTGTAAAAAATTTGAAAATTTTTATCAATTCATTCTAAAACGTAAATGGAACATAAAATGAAAGCTAGACGTCTTAAACGGACGATGCAATTTCAAAACTTGACAAATTACTCCTCTAAATTAGGATTTCTTAGCAATTAAAGCAAATTGATTCGGTTTTGACATGGAGGTGCCGTCTATCGCCAAGCTAGAGGTACTAAAGATTTTTTTAAATTTTTATTTTACGGTTTGTTATCCCGTAAAACAGAGAAATTTAAAAAAAAATTAGTTTAGAAAATTACATTGCAAACTTTTATAATTTTATCTTGTTAATTAGATGCTCAGCTTTCTTTTTAAATAAACATTTTTGAAAATAATTAGTGCCTCTAACTTTACGATAAATGGCGCCACCATGTTCAAACCGAGTCAAGTTGCACTAATTGTTAAAAAAAAACCTAATTCAGAGGAATAATTTGTCAAGTTTTGAAATTATATCGTCCGTTTAACATTCTTAGCTCTTGTTGTATGTTCCAGTTACGTCTCAAAATGTAATAATAAAGATTTTCAGAATTCATCATTGCTAAATAGGATAGCTCAGGCGGAAAGTGCTAACGAGTGTCTATACGAATATTTGGGTTTCTTTGTATTTCTTTGTATCTCCTTGTGCCTTACTCGGAGCAAAATCTGTTCCTAATTAATCCCTGATCTACTATTTTTCTTCTTTAAATGTTTCTGATTTCAGGGGCACTTAACCTCAACACACTTAATCTTAAACCATGGATTTCCTCATTCGGATTGTTTCTTTCAAAATCTCATACACTTCAGCTGCTCAGCAATCACAATTTCATACATGAGAACGCGCAATATTAGACTCCATCGAAGGTACTTTGATTTAAGAATACAATTGTTGAAATTGGCAGCTTATCGGCTTGTCGAATATCAGATTTATATCCAGAATTTCTCAAGGCTTAGTTTGCTTATAGCAAGGTAGTAAGCACATGGATGACAGATTAACTGACAGTCATACAGAAGTAAATATCAAATCTTATTCCATGGAAATTCGACCAATCATTTCTAAATCCAAATGCATAATATTCTTTAATATGTGACCTATAATTTCCTATTCTCTCTTTCCTATTCTTAAAGAGCTTGCTACATAATATGTCAGACTCATTCATTCATCACATTCATCAATGGGTCTAAATGATTCAGGATACATATACATCTTGAGCCTTTGTTGTGAAATGTATATCCAATTTGAAGACATTCCAAATGCTGAATCCATCCAAATAAATGATGGTAATACATCTTACTGCATATATTTATCAACAGTAGCTTTCTTATGCAAGGAAGAGGATCATATGAGTAAATTCTACATAAACTTGGACTCTCAGCACCTGCTTGTACACAATTTTAACTCGTATTACAACAAAATAATAACTAATCAAGTCGTCTAAGTTGAACAGCCAAAATCTTTTTCTGCATTACCTCCATTCCAGATTTCTCCTACATCGTTACTTCACATACATAAACTGCAAGCTAAAAATATCACAAACTGTCCTCCTGTCACCTCCAAGATGCATTGAGACAGCTTATTAACTTCATCTCTTCCAAGAACCCTTTTAGTGATTTGCGATAAAGCAGTTGTTTCTACTAAAGAAATCAAGAAACGCAGAATAGTTAACAGGACAAAAACTTCCCTAGAAGAAATCTCCTTGCTATTGCTGCCTGTCAAGGATTACATCTTGCATCCTACTCAAAATCACCCAGTAAATTTTCGGAGTTGTCAATAGTTCTACTAGACACGTACGACAATCCCAGAATCCTGAAAAAAGTGTTAACCCACATACCATCTTTAATAAAGATGCTTTCCTCTTCTTTACAGAACTTAAAATAAAACGCCTCAACAGTTCCCATCCAGAAGATGCTGTGAGTGAGGATTTCTCTCTTATAGAAGAAGACCCTGATTAAATAAAAGTTATTCATAGCTACAACTGTTACTTTGTTATGAGTTTTCTTCTGGAATTGAAGAAGTCTTCGCTCTAAGCGCCTGGAAATTCAGTCCATCTTAGTCAATTATGACATCCTCATCTTTATTGAAACGTGGCTGACTTACAAGAACAACATCAGCTTCCCACGATTCATAGAAAGGACAGAACTCATTCAAAAGGTAGTGGAATTCTAATTCTGTAAAGACGTGGCTTTCAAGCAAGTTACTAACATCAAATCTCCTGAAATCTCAGTTGAACTATGAGAAGTTGAACGTTATTTAAGTTATATTGAACCATAATTCTTTATTTAAATAATGTAAAGGCAGAACTGAATATATTTCTTACAGATCTCCAAACCTCACTTTCACACAAGATCAGTGGGCTCTAGTTGTTCAAAATATTGACACTAAACACAATTGCATTCTAATAGGTGACTTTAATGCTCATTACTCTAATTGAAATTGTAAATACACAGATAACAATACTCATACGGATCATTATCATACACAAAAATTTTAAATCCAATATTGATCTCTCTATTTGATCTTGTGTATGATGAGACTTGAGGTTCTGATTACAACTTTTTTTCTCTGTTTGTTTTAATATTAAGATAGATAAAAACTATTAGAAAAATTAGACAAAATAGACATAAATATATATAATTTATTGGATTGAATATAGTGATATTTCGTCAGTAAAAGAATATAAATTAAGACGAAAAATTTATTATATGCTTGATTATTTACATTTATTTAAAAATATTAGAAAAAAATTGAATAAAATATATTTTATATTTTTATTTTATATAAAGGATTGGGCGTATCAAATGAATATTTCTATAAATATTGTTATTTTTTATCTCGAGTTTGTTTCGTACGAACCGCGCTCGTATTGGAGCTAGATTAGTTAACGATTGCAGCGCCACTACTCGGTGAAACACACAACACACTACCTACGATTCTCGAATATGTAATCGATATTTCTCATGATCGATTTTTAAGCGGGAAGAAGCACAATCTAGTCTGTAAAGAACAAAGCTTCATCTGTAAAAATCATTCCGAAAAAGGTACCATCCAAATGTTCTCAAGTAAAAAGAGATTGATCTCATAGATCAATAGTTGTTAGACTTGCGTTTATATTGTAAATTTTTAAATTAAAACTTGCATTTTTAGCTTGAACTCATCGAAATCTGCCAGAATTCAGTTCTAACCAGTACAATTGTTGTGACATTCTAACGTTCTACCTTACAATTGTCAAGTCAATGTGTTCGTGTATACTCAGTAGATCGTAAGTTATCTTCCTTCACTTTTACCAATTCTCGATTCATAGGAAAATCTCTAAGAATAACCACAGATGAAATATCTTGGAAGAAAGATTTGAATTTGTATTTAATAAAAGATTATACATTAACGGATGAAAGTAATCATATTCTTGACGAAAAATTGTTGAGTTTTAAACTGTCATTTCTTCGAAAGAAGATATATATAAAAAAATGTTTACTTGAGTCTCATTTGGGTCTCAAGCGTGAAGCATTTACTTTTATAATCCTAAGTTTGTTTTGTTGAGAAATAATTTAACATCATGCAGTGAGTGAGAAACTAATGATATTTTTCTTATTGAAAAAAGTCTAACTTTTCCAAAATCGTTGAAAAAATTTTTTTCATGATCAGAGTTACTATGATTACTTGAAGACTATAGTTCTCCCTCTACAAGCCCTTAAAAACTGCTGTACAATTTTTTCTACATTTTATTGAATTTATTTTATCAGAGCTAAACGATGAAATGTTAGAATTTCTCGAATATTTGTCGTTCAACCCTAATGTTTAAAGTTCAATAAAACGACAGCTAATTTTAAGGAGTCATTGTAAAAAGAATATTTCAATCCTCAAGATCATGATTAATCTAGTTATGGAGAAAATTTTTTCAGTGACGAAAAATTTCTTTTCTTCTTATTATTATTATCTAGTGTATGAATATTTTCGTTCTTTTTTAAGAATTTTAATGAATTTCATACATTTGATTTCGACCAAAGTTTTTTATTTTTTAGTCTCAATATTTCATGCGAAACGCGCGATTACAGCGCCCCAATACGGTGAAATATGCAATATATTCTCTACGATTCTCGAACGTAATCGATATTTCTCACAATCGAGTTTTAAGCGGGAATAATGGCGGAAGGAAGCACATCTCGTCTGTAACGAAAGAAGTGTAATCCGGAAAAATCATCCGTAACGACGTGTCACTCAGAAATTCTCAGGTAAAAATATAAATCAATAATTGTTAGATTTGTGTTTGTGTCATGAATTTTTAAAATAAAACGTGCATTCTTGGCTTCAACTCAAGGTAAAATTTAACCAAACAATCATTACATGTAATTTTCAACAATTAAAGAAATAATAGCATATAAACAGAATATATCATACTAAAAGTTATTTATAATTTTATACCAAAATTTAATATCAATTCTAATCAGTATAAAATTATATGTTATATTGTGACCTTGTAATATGACTCTGTATTATATAATATATATGATATGCTTTTACTTCTGTTGTCATATTTTACTCATTCGTGCCTGTTCGGACAGGTTCGCCCCATTCCCTACTATTTCCCCAATTGCAAGACGAGACATATCGCGGAGAGATAGTCGATTATTCGTGAGAACAACACGCATTACGTTTGCATTATATTTGTAACTTTTTGTAATCTATAAGTGACGTCTTCAATATTGATTATTGTTCATAATTATTTTGTAAAAAAATAGCAGTATTCTCTGAATGTATGTTTCCTTCCTCTACTAATCAGCTTTATTTCACTTTTTCAAAAAATTTTTGTGGCCGCGTACCATGCAGTCGCTAGAGTCAGTGCTTGTTGCGTAATATTCCAATATTTTCAGCGAAATGGCTGTTATTAAATTAAATTAATTCATTTAACTATAACCCGCGAAATTAGAGTCAGTGAGTCCGTCGATTATTACTTAATCGCGCGCGTCGATAGTCTTTTATTTTCTCTTTTTATATTTTTTCTTATTCAACATTCATTTTCGGTATATTAGAGTCAGTGCTCAAGAGGATAAGGCCTCTCCTGGAGATCAAGATCGTAAGTAGTTTTGTATATTGTAATTGAATTTACTCAATTTTTAAAATTTGACAACAAAGTATAATGTATGATATTTGTTACAGACGCATCACAGCATCAATTCTTTTACATTTTTTGAGGAAAATCCAGTGGTGGCTCTACAGCCAAGATTGTAAGAATCTTTCATTATTCTTACTTACTTAAGATTCTGTTTTGCTTTCAAATATTGTACAAATTCTAATGTTTTATGTTTTGCAACAGATTCTCCAATTCCACTGAACCACTATGAATCTTACGATGCTTCTAAAGTTAAGAATGTAAGTACTTGAGTACATTGTCCTAGTTCTATTCTCTATAGTTTCCTTTCCATTGAAGTCAAATATCATAATTATAAAATGAAAACGTTTCAAATTATTAGAATTCCAATATTTATCATTATGAAAGTTTAAATGTAATTCAAATAACACCGTGTCTTTATGCTTTTAAAAATTTTTCACGGCGTTCACTTTCACCGTGGGATGTGCGAAGGAGATACTTCGCGACAGGCAGATTTTTGAATCAAAGCAACAAGTTTGAACACTGCAAATACTTTCGTATTTTCGAAAATGTGCTTTGATAAAGAAGTCGCCCGAGGTTACTTCTATTAATATTTAATTGAGAGTCAGTTGTTTAATTTTGATTGTTTGAGTCAATAATTGTTAAATTTCACAATATCTTCTTTAATAAATATAATTCTTGTTCATTCTCTTTATTCTCTTGTAATTTCATTAAGTTGTGGAAGAGTAGAGTCATTAGAGTTTGAAATAAAATGATAAAATAGTCCGTTAGATACAAACTATACAAACTAATCATTTCTTTAGTTTAGGATTTCCAGGTTTAACCCCTTCCGTGTTCATTGTCAGGATCTCACTCACTCAGGTGCTACTTGGGTGAGTGAAAGACATTGGGCACGATGACTGTAGATGCGGAAATCATTCTCGTTACTACTTTGTCACTATGCTCTTTTAGTACTTGTAGTTGTATTTGTTTTTCTCCAGCATTGCTTGTCATCGTTTCGGCAAGTGGGGGTTTTCCTTGTTAATGTTGCGAGAAATTGATTACGATTTAAATTAGAGCTGCGAAGAAATGATAATCGTGTTTGCTGTAGAGTTGCGAATTATAATAACGCGATTGTTTCTTGCAGTTTTGATTTTTAATTTTCAAAGGTTGTAATTTCTTAGCGTTATGCAAATTTATTTTGCTTTTTGTTGTTTTAAATTATATTATAGAATCGTTGCTTTTAATTAATTTTAGAATGTTAGAATATTCAAAGTAGTTCCTAGCCAATGATTTAACGCGCAAGCAACGAACACGTCCCGTTTGCTTTGCTTTTCATCGTGTCACTTCTGTCGCCGGTATGGTTAAATTCTAACAGATAGTATCACAAGTTTCTAAACGTCGCGTTACACCGTACAAGTTAATTACTGTTGTCGGAAGATGCACCCGGTCGTTGTTTCGTCGATTTTAATGTCAATCAGTGGCGTCTCTTATTGCACCGGTGTTTTCACGTTATTCGATATTAACCAACGATTTATTTCCAACTTTACTACTCGTTTGGCCGCAAAGCGATAGGATTTCGCGTCGCGTCTTTGTTTTAATACGTTTTTCGATACTGTTCAAAGCACAAATCGAATAACATGTTGTACCGTAATTGATGTATGTATCGTAATCGATATGTTATCTAAACATATGCATGCAGTCGACGCCGAAGCAGGGATGAAGTTTTCGCCCAATTTCTACGGTCCTTTTCGCCGACTACATCGATCATTTTCCGAAATGACGAGTTGAAATTTTACATCACACGTGTGTTGGTTCGACTTACAAAATGTCATCTGTTCAAAGTTTAAACTTTTGTCAGTTGTCAGTCATATGAGCGAAAAATAAACAGTTCGCGTCACAGTTCGTGTCTGTTCATTGTTAAGAATTTGTAATGAAAATTCCGAAATTACATGGATATTTCAAAGTTTGTTTTTAAAACTGTTCCAACAGTTGCTGGAAATGGACACTTAAAATTCATCAGCGGGAAAATATTGGGTTGTCCGGAGAATTCGTGCCGATTTAATATAAATTAAATTTAACATTTAATAAATGTCTACTAAAATTTAAATCTTCTGCGTTTCAATTTTCCTTCAAAATCGACACGAACTTTCCGAACGACCCAATACATACTTTGAAGAAGCTGTACAGGATGGAAATCATACAAAAATGACACTTCAAGTGCAGCAATCCATGAAATAATTTCAATTTTAATTGTGGAATTAAATCAATTTTTGTGTACGTCCGTTGTGATATTTAAAGCATTGAATTAAATCTCGTAGATCGGGAGGAGGAGAAAATGTAGCGGGATTTATGATCGATAATCTAATTATCCGTCGAAATCAGTTTCTTGTAAAATTAAACAATTTGCGTTTTCAAATTTAAACAACTGGGATCGTATGCCGAAGATAGATCATAGCGATTGATTATTTGTCATCGCTGTTATTATTGTTGCAATAAAAGGATTGCAAACGTCATAAGGAAAGAAATGTGAAAGTTTGATCTGACAAGAATCGAGACGTGATTGACAGATTTATGATTTACTTAAACTATACATCCAACGCATCTCGCACATGGTTGTACAATAAATTTTCGTCAAAGCGGTACATCGTTCTGCGAGAGATCGTTTCGTTCCAGTTGTGGGACGCGAGAATCGAGTTGTCCAAGCGTACTCTGTTTATTCGTAGGCTCGATTCCACCGTCGAAAAATATATTTTGCACCAGAAATTGAACACTGTGATCGACCTATATGTACACGCTACATGCATACACACATACTTACATACATGCACACGTACATAATACATACGTATGTACATACGTCGACGTACCGTCGACACACGCGTGCATCTCGAGCGACTAGCAAACGTTGCCGCCGCCGCGTCAAAACAATCCGAAGTTCCCGAAATTGACGGAAAACACGATCATGGATAACGTCGTTCGATCGTCCACGAGTCGATTAAAAAAGGAAAGTGAACGGTAACACTGTGGCAACTTGCGACCGGTTCGCGTCGCAAGCGGATCGTTTTCAAGAGCTAGAAGGAAACAGAGCTTCGTCTTGGCAAACCCACGACGCGTTCGCGTAGAACTCGCGAAGGGAGAGACTCGGGCGCGAGAAAGCGACGCGATATCGATTTGCATCGGTGAAATGCGCTCGTTTGCACGGTCGTTGTTCTCGCACACAGAGGGAGGAGGAGGAAGAGGAGGAGGGTGGAGGAGCAGCTGAGGGAACTCCATCGCGAACACCTTTCGAGAAGGGTGCGCCTGTGAAACCAGTTCTTCTTCGAGGGAAGGCTCCTCCCAGAACGTTTCACGGACGAGGTTGCGCCTTCATTGGCCAGGGAACGAAGCGTACGTTGGATCGCCTCGCTCCACCGAGACCGAACGTCCGCGGATAGAAAAACTGTACAAGGAACGTTTTTAGGCGACAGGAAGGAACAGACCGACTGCGTCTCGTGACGCAACGCAACGTTGAAAGTGCGCGGGAGATCGAGTCAGGCAAACGCGTGAACACGCGAGAACACGTCGTCGATTTGTGAGCCAGGGTGAGCCGCGTCGTTCCGATCGTTGCCGTAATCGGTTGGTCACGTCGAGTGCTGAGGAGGCGGTAGCGTAATTTCGTATCCGGTCGGCATCCCCTGTTGATGGTGCTGATAATGATGAGCGCTGGACATCATCTGGTGATGCGTCTGCTGGTAATACTGATGATGCATGCTCGAGTGGCTCGAGTAATAGACCGAGGTCTGCTCCGCGTCCTTGCCTGAAAACAGGAGCAACGATCGAGACATAACGATCGATCGAGAGAGGGAAGAGCAAGCTGAAGGAGCAGTCGAAAAGGAACTTACCGGTTTCGCAAACACCGCGTCCGTAGCAGAGCGTTTTCACGTCGTTCATCGGACTGAGGCCGCCACTGTGAGGGTGCGTGGTGTGCACGGAGGACGGGACCACGGGTGTCGCGTATCTGGGATGACGGGGAGCCATGGGACTCATGCCCATCGGGCTGCACGGGTTCACAGCGATCGGCGACATGCTCATCGTCGAGAGCGGCGACATCGCCAGATTCGTGCCGTTCGAGTCGATGCTTTGCAACGACTGAATGCTTTCCCCGTTGCTCACCGAGCCGCCGATCACGTTGCCGGCGTTATTCTGGCAGTTTAACGGCAACATGTCCCTGAAACGGAGAAGAACGAAGGGATTGTTGAGGCAACACGACCGAATTTTGCAACGCTCGACAGGATGCCGCTCGAACGGATGAAACCGAGACGCGAGAGAGTCGATACAAGTGCAAGGAAGAATCGGTTCAAAGAAATCTCGTTGCCCCGCAATAAATCGTCCGCGGGTGTCCTGTGAAACGTCGACGGGGATGAAAAATCGGGGAAAAGGTCGGGGAAAACCGAGAAACACATGCGAGCTTCTCCTCACGAGCATTGTCTCACGAGTCAGGAAAAAAAAAAAGAAAAATCCACGACCCTTGGACCTAGAAAGAAGGTCCGAACGATTAGTGGCTCGTAGGCGCGCACACACGCGTGCGTCCCTCTCTCCGTTCCGAGAAGTTCCTCGTCTTTCGGCGAGGAAGGTTCTCCGAGCGGAGAAAAGAAGAAAAGGAGAGAAAAGGCGGTCTGTTCGCTGCGCATTGTTCCGCGATCGCCGGAAAGGAACGCTCCCTGACCATTTGCACGCGCGAACGTTCCTCCCTTTGACCTCTGGCCGCGCTACCCCGCCGTAGCGATCTTTGCACTACAGCTAGTCGCACAGCGAGCCGTATGTGCGTGCGTGTGTGTATCTGCGTGTTCGCGTCGGCGTTGGTACTCTCGACGTTAACGTTGGCGACACGCACGTGCACGCACGGTGGTCCATGTGCAACCAGCTCCGCCCCTGACCACTTGGTTCCTGCCACTTCGTTCGCTTCGTTCACCTCCTCCCCGACGTCGACCTTCTCTCACCGCCCTGCGACCACGAACCGCGCATTTTTATGGTCGCGCTCCAAGGTCTGAACCTCCGAACGCCTTTCTCTCTCTCTCTCTCTCTTTTCTCTCGTTATCGAGCCGATTTCTTTCGGGACCCACCTACAACTCGCCAATGACCGAGGCGATACGTGCGTTCGCGGAACCTCGAATCTTGGCCGAATCGAGATCCGAAACGACAAACGCAGTAATGACAGGATGGAAACGGAGAAAAGCAAGCGTCGGAGAGTAAAACGCGCTCGAGATAAATGGGAGTGAGCGTCGGGAGGGCCGGTCGTGGCCTTTATGTATACATAAACTATTGGTAGTGCGAACAGCTCAATGGCGAAACGAGAGACGTAACCGAAGCTGCGTCATAAAACGGTAATAGGGCGTCGCGTTTCCTTTTCGAGTGGGACCGAGTTAGGGGGCCGAACAAGGAGAACGCTCGGACGGCGGATTTTCGCGATCGAGAAGGATTTTTCCCCCGGTCGGCGACGCGTCTCGCGAACGAAGAACGACGAAATGTCCAACGGCGATGGACGAAACGTGAAAAATCTTCGAGCGACTTTTTTTTTTTTTTTCCCCCATCGAAGCGAACGACGTTGCGTCAGCGTACGGTCCAAAGCCGGACCGTGACCACCGAGCTACGTCGTAGCCATAACAATGTTCTTCTCTCTCTCTCTCTCTCTCTCTCTCTCTCTCTCCTATTACCCTTATCCATTATATATGCGCGCGATCTACACAGCGGCGAAATTCGAGCAAAATTCCCTGGGATGAATTTCACGGAAACGAGGAAGCGAAACATCGGAGCAGGGGTTAAAAGACGACGGACGCGATCGGTTCACGAGGTCGGCAACCTTCTCGTTAAAGAGGGCGCGACGATTAGTTTGTGAAAATAGACGCCTAATTTTAATCTTGTCGAAGCTGCGAGCTCAAAGTCATCAGCATTTGATCGTTATTCGATTTAAACGGGATCATTTATCGGTACAAAATTCAAGTACGTACATATGTACAGTAAAGAGTCCTTTGTCCGCACGAATTATTTTTCGACCTGAAATAAAACATCTGCTAGTGTCTGGTAGCAAAATTACTGCAGTTTATTGTATAGTGATGTGACATTCAGGTATTAAAATATTCGAAAAGTAAAAGTTCAGGTTCCACCGTGCTGAAAAAGAAAGATTAACACAGTAGAACTACCAGCGATTAAAACGTAAAATTTCAGTGATAAAAATAAAAGAAATAAAAAACTTTACAGTATAATAAAGTATACACTGTTTTGTGGCTATAAAGTATGCAGCAAAAATTGGTCATTTTTATCATTTTGATAATTCTAATGTAAAAGACGAAAAAAAATATATCAATATTTGACACTATGGATCCTCTTATCAGTTAACTTATCAATTTCTAAATGAAAATCGTACTTCAAATGTACCTGCTCTATATTTAGAGAAACATGAATTTCTCCAAAGATCTGTTGAAGATCCATCGGGTACCGAGTTAATCTCTTTTCTTTTAACATATACTCGACTCTGTAAGTGAAAAGTTGTCGAACTTTAATCGTTCCAAGAATACATTTTCTTTAAATAATACTTTTGAATTCCAAGACTTTCACTCCATTAATCCAACGCTTGTAAATCAAACACAGTAGCGCGAGTACTTGCGAAAACGCTCGGCAACGGCAAACAACCAAAGAGAGAGCAAATTGTCGTAATTTCGTTTGCAAACTGTGAATAGAAAATGATAAGTCAGCTTTGGACTGTTTCCTGCAAAGATGCACGCACCCCGATGATTACCCTGACCCGTTTCGGGAATGATTTACCGTCTTGGAAGCGATCGGTCTCTTGAAAAGGAGGGAAAAAACCAACGATCCCGTACACATGTCGAGACACTTAACGTTGTGGAAAAGCCAGGGACCCCCCGTTGATACACGTGCCATCCATGCAAGAAAGTTGCGAGAGCAGGGCACGCTTGCGTCTCTGCGCGACTTTTCCGACAAGGAGGATTTCCCCGAGAGAGGAACGGCTGATAGAGAATGGAGGACTGACTTACGGTCTCGTCTGCGGCGTGCGATCCCTTTGCCGTCGATTCTTGAACCAATTGGCCACCTGCGTCAAGGTCAGGCCGGTCTCCTTCGCCAGGTTCTTCTTCTCCTCGGAGAGCGGGTACTTGGTCCTCATGTAACATTGCTTCAACGCGTTCCTCGACCGTTCCTTGAAGCAGTATACCACCTCCTCGCCGTCCCAAATGGTCTTTGGCAGCGGGTACTTCTTCCGTAGCCGGTACTTGTCCACCGCGCCAAGCGGCCTGCCGCGGATCTTCTCCGCCTCGCTGTAATGCGACTTGAACCACATCTGCTGCAGCTCCGGGTGCCGATCAGGTGAGAAAGGATGGCTCTCCAGGATGGAGTAGAGCTCGTGATAAGCGCCGCGATGAAAGGCCACCGTGGCTCTCGCTATCAACACGTTCTCGTCACGACGGAGCAACTCGCCGGGCGGCAACGACCATAGGAGCCTGTTATCGGAACAACGTCGTGCCCTTCTTTTAGATTCGCGGTACCCGTCGTACCGTGCGACCAATTCGAGAAAATCCAGGCGGACCAAATGGAATGCGTTTAACTGCTTCATCTTTTGACCAATGATGTTGTATTTGTCGTCATATTTATATCAGTGAATGAGTCGCACGAATCACGCAAACCCGCAAATAAAATCGACTCGGTGTGTTGTACGCGTCGTCGAGGAAAATCAGGCAAGAGGAAGTAAACAGAATTTCAATTCGCAGAAACGCTGGTACGAGGTGAAATATTAGCGAAGAACGTAGGAATGCGTAACTTTCGATAAATTTGCCCACCTAGATCGTCCAAATTGGCCACCAAATTGGTCAATCGTCGTCGACCACGAGTTCTTCGGTCCGCGATTAACGTTAACAGAAAGTTATGGAAAGAAATCGCAGAAACGCACACGGTTCTGGATTGAAGCTTTCAAGGATGAAGCGTGAATCTCTCGCCGGTATATTCGACCAATGATCCTCAGAAAACAATAAATAAACAAAAAGAACGAAAGACTTTTCTTTTCTTTAAAAGAAAGATGGCAGAAAGAAAGAAAGGGCGAATGTTTTCGTGATAGAGAAGAGATCGACGACGACTGTTCCTCCGAGAGATCGAGCATGGAGTCGAGGGAAAAGAAAGAAGAAAGTAAAAAATAAAGGGTAAAGAGGGAAAAAAGAACAGAAAACTTTGCGAATTGGGACTTGTACGGGAAAATAGATCGTGAATTCTTGTACAACAAATAGATAGAGACCCGGCTGACGTGATAGTTGCGTGGCACCTCTCCGAGCACCTCGAGTCGACAAAGTGAGAAATTAGAAGAAGGCAGAACGAAAGAGGAGGGAGGAGAAGAGAAAGAAGAAAATGATACGGAACAAGGAACGATAGTTACCTCGTAAGCTTCTCGATATCCTGTCTCTGCGATAACGCCTTGCACATACAAGATATCTGATCCGGCGTATAGTTACTGGCTGTAATTCCGAGAGAAAGACCGCCGATGTTTCCGATATTGGCGGACGTATTCGCGGAACTGCAAGTGGTCAGCTCCTGTGGATACTGAAGGCCGCCGTTCGACGCCGCCGTCAGGTTTTGCGAATGCGAGTGATGCGTCAACGCGAGCCCGGACATCGACGAGTCGTCAAACTGCCCGGTGGACGCGTTCCGGTGCATGCCACCGATCTGACTGTTGCATTCGCTGTTCGGCGACGACAGTTGGTCCGAGCTATCGGGCATTCTCGGTGTCGATTCTCCGTTTCTCGCCGATCATTCGAGGCTCATCTCTCCGACGTTTCACGCAGCTATCGCGGCCTCTTCCGTTCCTCCGCGGTCGTCGCGCTCGTCGCGCTCGTCGCGCTCGTCGCGACGTCCGAGCGTTCCACAGCCGCGACCGCACGATCGTCTCGCGACTCGCGTTATCGATCGACGAATAAACACACGTCCGTACGTGTACCTACGATCCGACGTAGCGGGAACAAGCACTCGCTGCACGAACGATCGACGTTTATTCGATGAGCCGCGCTTCATTCACGTCCCCGCCATCCGTGTCTTCATTCATAAATCCTTGCCGCCGGGTGCGCGTCACTCGCGTCTCTAGCGCAGCACAGTTCCATCGAAGCCAGAAGCTGGAAGCACCCTTCAATCTTCGCGATCTTCGTACTTTCTACGCATGTTGCTTTCTTCAGGAAGCCAGGAACGATCCAGTCACTGCGCACCGCACCGATACCCGCCGATAATTTCTATCAGCCACGGTTGGAAACTTCGCACTTAATGATAAATCAGACGGACGAGATCAGGCCGGTCGATCAGATTCGCGAGAAATACTATCTGGGGGACGGTAAATCTGACCGCGTGAAGACGCGTTAACGCGGATCTGCTGTAAGTGGCAGCAACTTGAACGACTATCGTGGTGGTACCAATGCTACTGCTGATCGCCCCGCACCGATGCCGATGCCGATGCAGTTG
>KQ435752.1:1792079-1805017 GCA_001276565.1 Melipona quadrifasciata | reverse complement strand
ATTATATTATATTAATATAATCGTAATATAATATAATTATAATTATATACAAATGTATTATAAAATTATATGTAAGGGAGGGAAAAGTGGAAATTTAGGGGGAAAAAATTTTTTCATATGGAAATTTAAAGGAAACACAAGGAACAAAGGACAGAAATGAGTTTTTAACACAGAAAACGGTATCTCGCGTGGACGACCCGGCTTGGCAGTTGAAGAGTTAACACGGGACTGCTTCGATAAATACAATAACTTAATTCGAAAAGTAAATCCTAAACCTGAGCCTCTCTAAAAGGTCCAACGAATTGCGAACAGGTATGCATCAGTCAACGTGCAATTTTGACTGCTAGTCAAAAGCATTAGATATATTTATACCACCTGTGTATAGTGTGACAGGACCTTGTCCGTTGGCAGGAAACGGATAAAAATAGCATCGAGCCTGACGGGCCACCGTCGGCGTTACGTAGATCAATGAAAGCCGATGTTCTGGCAGTGACACAAACGAGCGCGTCTTTCAACGGCCCGAGGAAATCTCGATCTCGTCCGCTTCGCCTCAACAATCCTTTGAATCTGCTCCGCCTTTCCCGACTAATTGCCCCAGTCCCTGACTCTCCGAGCTGACTTCACCCATCGAGTAGTGACAAACCGCGTCCGCGAGACTTTGACGATTTCCCGTGACCAAACTCGCCCTGTCAAATTGCCGTCGACTCTTCGTCTCCCCGATGGAACACGAACGTGTACGTACGTGCATAATTATAGAATTTGCACGCGTTGAACGCGTAATCTCAGCGGGAGGATAATTTTCGAGCGGGTCACGCGGACGTATCGACCAGATATTTTCGGTCTGCCTGCGGGGAAAGTTGCTCGAATTTGGAAAGCGCGCGCGTTAGACGGAACGATGACACTCGGGGCAGAGGCAAGAACCGATGATAGATAGGGGCGGTGCCGCGCTTTGCGATGGCGTCTCCTTCGATTTGGTGTCGGATGACCTCCGAGCCGCCATTTTCCCGCCCTCTGCCCCCCCCCACCCTCTCTCTCTCGCTCTCTCGCTTGCTCTCTCCCCCTCTTTCTCTTCCTCATCCTCCTTCTCCCACTCTCACCTTCATCCCCCGAGTACCCTCTTTGTATTGTCCCCGGCGCAGCTCCCCCGCGGAACAGGGGTGCGCTTTCTTATCAAAACGATTCCCCGAACGAGTCGGTCGCTCCTTTCGCTCCGCTCCTTCTTCCTCCTCTCGTCTCTCCTACGTCGTACGTTCACCACCCCTTTCCGGCGGACTGTCGGAAAATTTTATCACATCAGCCATGATACATGTCGCAAAAAAGTGTTTTGTTTCGTTGTTCGTCGTTGATTGCCTGGAAGGAACACTATGAGTGAAGCGAGAGAGAGAGAGAGAGAGAGAGAGAGAGAGAGCTTTGAACTCGGTCGAGCAAAGAGCAAGTTCGTAGCTGAATAAACGGAGGTATTTCCTAGCTCGGTGAGTAGGAGGTGAGTGGAAATGGGCGGGGGGCGAGCGAAGGCTCGCTACGATGGGACCAGGAGGGAGGGTGAACAACGTGAAGGGGGCGAAGCAAAGCGGAACGCAGCGGAACGGAGCGGAGCACCGTCACTGGTAGCAGCACAGCGCCGAGCAGCGTCGTATTTCGTTGTACCGCGTTTAATTGCATTCCAAAATGGCTCTGTGCAAAATCGACTCGACGATCCTCCGTTTGTCCTCGTTCAGACCCTCGAAGCTCATCGGAGCAGCAACAGAGCGGACTGCGAGCGAGCATCTTCACTGCCGGCCGTAAATCCAGATAAATTAAACCGGACTCTCTCTCTCTCTCTCCCTCCCTCCCCCCTCTCTCTCTCTCTCTCTTTCTCGCGCGCGCGCGCGTCTCTCTCGCTGATTCGAACTTTCTCGGCGCCTCGCGACCGACCCGTCCGTTCCGCCACTGTCCACGACGATGTCAAGTATTCTACGGTTTCACCTAAACCGGCCTGTGGAACAAAGCGCACAGAGCGCGGCGAGGAGCGAAGAGGAGAGGGAGGGCTTTGCGACGACGCGCTCCTAAGTGGCGCGCGAGCACCGCTCCGATGGAAGAAGAGACGCGTCCCCCGTACAGACGCTATTAAATCGCGTACGGTTTGGAACTCCGTTTACGCGAACCTGCGTAAGGGCGACAAATCGTTTGCACATACGCACGTGTACGATTGGAGTTCATACGTCGGGCAGGATTCTCCTCTCGATTAATGATTTTTCGCTCGCACGATTCGGCAGTTGGTTCGTTTAATCGGGTATCGACTAAAATTCGAATCGAGCAAATGGAATTGGTATAAACGTACTTGCGATTTTGGATGTATATTGAAATAATAACGCACGCGTATCAAGGAATCAAGGATTTTTATTTTTAACATTGCACGTTACACGTTTTTTGTATTGCAAGTATTATTTTTATTACACACGCATTGATGTTACACATCTTTTGATACGCAAGCTTACACGTGCTTTTCTAGTGTAGTTTCACGCAATTAGTTTAGGAAACCTTCGGAACATTACAAGCGAATGACTTTAGGTGTCAGAAATGATTTGATCAAACGCGCTTCCTGTAAAACTTTTCTATTCTAACAAATGGCTAAATCAACTGCTACGTTTCTTAGTAAATAGCTATAGTCGATTGACACGTAGACTACGAATTTCGCATTTATAAGAAATTGCAACGTGTGCGCTTAATATAAAAAACTGTATAAAATATCCAAAATATAGTGCTTGTTGCAACATTTGCAGCGTGTGAAATAATTTCCTGTTGTTTAGCTATGTCTTCAAATATATAAATTTACATAAAAATCTTCTCCTGCTGTAGGCAGACGAAATTGTGGCTTTGGGAAGTCAGTTGGTCTTTTCTTCCAGCTGAAAATCATTCATTTGATGTTTCTGTAATAGTTTGTTGATAACGTACAACTGTAAATATTGAAACGTGTAACTTTCAAATTACATGAGAGGATACGCTTGTTAACTATGCGTCTTTTAGTCGAAACAGATACAGTTAACAGATCATGCGATGTCAAATAAGTGAAAGAAGCAATAATTGAGGATGGCCGATGATTAATTTCGCAGATTAATTAGCGATCTTAAATACACTCGTTCAATGTTGAGATTTTAAAAGAATCGTCAGTTTTTTGTTATTGGAAATGAATATGAAACTTTGGTGATGCCGGTACGTTCTTTGTCTCACATTAAATATAGCAGAGCATGGGTTACGATAAAATGCAGAAAATTAACAATAACACACCCACCCTTCGATAGCATTGCGTTGGGTGTGCAATTATTTATGCACGATAATGTCATACGTTAAACGATGTTAAATCGTTAAATATACGAAAGTAATTTGACGAGATCGGGTTGTTTGTAGGTGGTGGCGTTTCGGAGATTTCAACATCAACTTAATATTTTCAAATAGCACCCTGTATCCTTTTGTAAACACATCAATTGATGCATCTTCTTCTGTAAGAAAAAAAAAAAAGTGTTAGTCTACTTGTTAAGCTATTATCTATAATTTGGGAGATATTTTAACTTCAACTTTTAAAATTCATGCATAAAGGACAAGGAAGCGCGTTCTTGTCTTTCACGCACAGATTTTGTAAAATTAAATTAGATATTTTAAAAATCAACAGATTGATCAATTAATACCATTTTATAGAAAATAAGAGGATACGTCGATTGGTGCACAAGAAAATACAGGGTTTAAAAAAATTAAAGTTGATCTTGATGAAACGTCGCAAGATAGTTTAGTGTATATATATACATATATATGTAACGTATATTTCGCGCATGTGCATCAACAAACGACACACAGGTTGAATTTTTTCGCGAAAAAAAAGGGAGTCTGGCTCCGTTCGTCGATGAATTTCCACGTTTGATCGACGTTCCGTTCGACTCGCATATTTTATATCTCGCATTGCCACGTGCATGCGCGCGCGTATTAGCGTCTGTAAAATTAATATCGGCGAACAATAAGCAGCGAGTTGGGCACGCGGGGTGTCGAAAGTACCGGCACGACGCGATGCAACGCGGCGGTCGCGTTGGTGGCCGACATCGGACACCGGCTCGTCGAGATAGCGGCTATCTTCGCGCGGCCGTGTATCGCGTATAAGCGAGACGACTAGAATCGTCGACGATTATTTTTAGAAGCTATATGTCCGTACGTACGCGCTTACCTACCGCGTCTCACGAACGGCGAACGCGTCTAAGCAGGTGAGCGAACGCGGCTCCAAAATGTTCCACTCTCCTTTTCCCTTTCCTTCCCCTTTTGAACTTTGTCGCACGTCGAATTTCCGAGAGAATGGCCGATGGCTCGAGGTTTCTCCCCGCTTCCAATCCCGAGATACCTATCTACTTAACGCTGGAAACCGTCGATGACCAAGGTATAAAATTCGTGTCAATGGATTGCGAATTCGTGCTTTTGAGGACATCGTTTCGGAAAATGGAATCTCGGTATTGGTACATCTTTCTTGGACGCTTTATACATATATATATATTTTTTCTTTTTTTTTTGCGTTACGCGGGCTTTTGCACAAGCTTTCACTTTGGGATGAATACACAAAAGACTGCAAAATCTATTTATGTATATAAAGCAACGAAGAACGTCAGTCTTTCGTGAGAGATCATTAAAATCTTCAGAAAGAACGCGCTACTGCAAATGAAGAAAATTTCTGTACAAAGTGAGACCGGTCGACCATGTTCCTTCCCCTTAAACGCGGAAATCCTGAAATTGTTAATTTTAAAACCCATCTCCGCGACCTCGCTTCTCGGAATCGCAGAGACGGCGAGGGACTTCGATCGAAAATCTCGGGGGCGAAAAGAAACGAGAAAGAAATACAGCGAGATTCCTCCCGTTCCGCTCGGGACAATGAGATATCGCGTTAGCTAGTGGATTAGGCGACGTAATCCGTCGGTTATTTTCCCATTAACGGCCGGTGGAGAGATCGGCGCGGCAGATTCTTTGGGTGGAGAGCGCGAACAGGCGTGAACACAGGTAGCTGTTGGAAAGACCTTTCTAATACCAGAAAATATGCCCTTTATGTGTCACTGGCCACTTTATGCCACGGTTCCATGTCAATGGATTCGCGTTCCAGATTCGAAGGACCGATTGGTCCGGACAGCCTCGCTCCGCGAACCACCCTGTCGTTCATCCCCATGCACCTTTCCCTTGTTTTTTTCTCTGATTCCCGCTGCGCCACCGCAGTTAGTTTCACAGTTGACGAAAATGTTCGGCAATTTTGTTGGATCCTTTTGTAAAGGTAATTAACTCGTCGGCACGCACGTGGATAGGATCCAGCGGAATCACTCATCTGACAATTAGATTGTAAGTTATTTCTTCAAGTTTAGCTCTCTATATGTACATTTACTCACGTGTTAATGTCATTTTTGCAAAGGAGCATATATGTACATTTGCTGGGTGTCCATGCCAAGTGCTTCCGTTTCTTCATTTATTTAATTGAATTTATTTTATTTTAACGGACACGTGTAACTTTTTGCAACAATCACACAACGGTCTCCATTATAGTAATTAAATGATTACAGCAAAGATTACGATATTAGCATTTAGATCGAACAAACGAATGCTCGTTCAGCGTTTGCTTTCACTAAATCTGTGCTTGAACGGTTAGTGTAATAAATGAGCATGAATTTGTCAGAGTGGGGGGAACAAGCATTCTTTTGTTCGGTGTGCACGCGCAGCAGCAGTATGACGTATGCACTACAACCGAGCGAGGGAACTGATTCTTTAAACTCCGGAAAATGTTCAATCGTAAACAGACTCCAACCAAATTCAGATCAGAAATTTTTACAAATACCTATTTTGTCAATTTTCTGTACACTTACTTAAATTTCCGAAAAAATGCACAGTCACCCACGATTTTAAATAACTGCGTTTCTCGAAGCTCCAAACAGATAGATATAATTTACTTGACGCTTTGGGCTTTAATCCCGAGGCGAACTCGCCGATGGACGCCGAAAATTCGTTAATCGCTGTTTGTTATTTCGCGTTTGTTGTTTGTTGCGTCCATCTATCGTGGCCGAGGTAGTTTGCGCAAGGGGGTACGCGCGCTGCAGACGCAGGACGTGCTAATAGGCTGAAATTGTCGATTACACGGTTAGTTAGGCGCGCTCGGTGATTTGAGGGTAGTCGAAACGGCGGACTGTCATCGTCCCTGCTGTAACGTGCATCGGCTAGACGCGTCGCGCGGGAAACGAACCCGACGGTAAGCAGTCGCCGGATTAAAAGGGGGTTTCCAATGAACGTCCTCGAAAGGAAAATGCGCGATCTCTTTTTACTTTCTCGCCTTTGTTCGAGAAATTGCGGTTTTCAATGTGTTTACTGAAGTACACGTGGCACGTAAAATGCGTCTTCAGAACGTTAAGGATGTTTTTAATACAAATACACGTGTGCACGTGGCATTACTTGATGTGTATGTGTCTTTTATATCAGTATTACGCATTTTTTAATACATTTATTATACATGTGTATACGTGTATGCAAGTACAATATATTATACTTATACATATATATATATACATAATCTTTTAGTACAGTCTTCATCCTACGTGCGCATGTATATCTTTTAATTCAGAACGATTTTTAGTGTAACAGAGAATACGTCGATTGGATGAAGCATGGATTGGGCATGTTTCTCCATTAAGTTACGATTAATTAATAACCTTCTCTTCCGAAATTTCGATTATGCAGGGTTGATTGTGGCTATTTGCTCCAATTGAAAATTTCGACAACTAATAATCGTTGTAAATTATTATTCACTCGATGTTTTTGAAACGGTGTATAGGCAAAGTACAATTGCGCGATGCACGTAACTTTTAAGTTGCGTGATGTTGTAGAGGGTTGAAAGATATGCTCGTCAACTATTCCGATTGGTTGGGCGACTAATATACTCGTTATAAATTATTTGCTCGATATTTTTGCAACGACGTATTGGTAAAATACAACTATCACAACCGTCACAAACTATCACAAAGAGTTGAAATGTACACTTGTCTGATTTCTATATTAGCAACGTTCGAATCGCAAGTGCAATGTGAAATCAGACGTCACATTTTGGTTCTTGAAAGTTGACATTGTACGTCATTTTCTACGAAAACGTAGGTATATTATCTAGTTCTTTGCTCGTTAATCAGGAATTTGTGTCATATTATATCGTCCCGTAGAAAACAGGAAATGTATTTGCAAGGCTCGCGTGTTGAAACGTGTTTCGCGCCTGTTTGGTATTTTGATTTGACGTTGTGGCACGTGTCGCCCGCCGTACTCGGTGAAACCGTTCCTGATATATATGCTACCTGGCATATTCGACCTCGTCTTATCTGCGAGGCTTGTGTCAGGTGAGTTTTGTGGGAAAAAAAGGTGGACGCAGGTCTCTAACTAGAATCGCCTTACGCTGACTCGCACGATTTATCTGCAGGTAAAGTACGATTCTTGCATCGTGGCATCGTGGCATAAATCTGCCAAGTCCCAGAAACGCGTTCTCACACTCGGTATTTCTTCCTTCTTTTTTTTCTTTTTTCTTTTTTTTTTTTTCCTTTCTTTGCGTTTCAAAATTTCGGTGGCCGAGACAGAAAGACAGACAGACAGACAGACAGACAGTTGGAAGACCAGGTCGGAACTGGCGTTTCTCGTTCGCAAAACGAAAAAGGACAGATGTTTATCCTGGACGCGGCGCAACGTCGAAACGTTGGTCTCCAGTAGGTGGAGAGTATCGATTCGAGCTCGTCGACAAATTTTTTCGAAAAAATTCTCCTCCCCGGTTCCGCTTCCTGTCCGTGGCCGCGGCCGCGCCCGCGCCTCGCACCAACAATAAAAGGCTTGACGCCATACAAGCATTTCGCCGCTGTTATGTCGACAATATGTTCCGGATCCTTAATAACGTCGACGAGCGAGCGGTATTAAGAGGTATTACAAAGCGGCGACACTTGAATGCGCGTCGAGGAGGGTTCTCACTCTTGAAAAGAGCATCTGAACACAGAGAACCCTGTTGCTCCCTCGATGTTATTATGAACTCCCTCCATTCACGCCACGTTCCTGTCTTTCCCTGTAACCTTTCCCCTCTTGCGTTCTCCTTCCCTTTCTCCGCTCCCTTCCGCCCCTCTATTTTCATCCTCCTTCCAATCCGATGAAACTTTCTCCGGCCATCTTTTACCCTCGTACCTATTCGATGCAACTACCTACCGAGAATATATATATATGTGTGTGTGTGTGTGTGTGTGTGTGTGTATACGCGACATCCTGTGTGCATTTACGACCATCGAATTGAAAATCCTGCGTCGCAAAATTCCTTCTCGTGTCGAAGGTTCTCGCGTGATAAAACGTAACACGTAGCGATGAAACGAGGTAGAAATGGCGTGGTACCGTGCAAGAAGGAGTAAAGAAGCGCGAAACAAACGAAGAGAAAGTTTGGTGTTCGCGTTACATCGTCGAATCTGTCGGGTTCGGAGCACCCCAATAGGGGTAGGTGCTCACGTACGTGGACGACCAGCAGCGTGTCGCCAGCCCTCCAACGTTTCTCCTTCGTGTACGTGTGTCTGTATGTGTGTGTGTGCGCGTATCATTGTCCCCTTTTCCTCTCGGGGGCTGGCTATCGAGCGACGAAATCGTCCATACCGCAACCAAGATTTATTTAATTAGAGGTTACACCCTCGTTTCGCGTTCGTGATTTATTCCCGGGGAATTAAGCAAATTTTACGCACGACGACCGAGCAGCGACGACGTCGTTTTTTGAACATTTTTTTCCCGACGGAAGAACGGCAATCCAGCCAGATTAAATCTCATTCGATCAGTTTGTAAGAAAATTATCGACAAGATGGTCGCGCGATACTTTTCGAGACACACGGCGATGGTCGGTCGAACCGTTTGCCGCGGCGCATCGCGAGCTCGCGCACGTATGCGAGTTGGCATTAGGGACGAAAACGAAACGCGCTGTTACCACGATTCTTCGCGCTGATCGTGCAAACATTTCAAGGCCGCGCCATCCCTTTATCGGCTTATCACCGGCGAGTCGACCAAGCAACTGGCCATGCTGTGAGAATCGAGTAATTATCGCGTCATACCTCCGAGAGTTGTATTTATAGCACCTCCAGGAAGCGTCTCCCCGATCTGTCCACGTGTACCGCCGATTAAAACGCGAGTGCCCAGCGTTTCGGAGAAGACGGTTAAGTCTTCTGCTCCAGAGCTGACGCTCGATAACATCGTCGTCTCCTTTCTTTTTCTTTTTTTACAGCAGACGGGTGCAAAATTTTCTTATGCGCGTCGTTGCATCGTTTTTCTTTCCCCCTTTTACTTTAGAATAAATTCAAAAAAAAAAAAAAAAAAAAAATAGAATTTTATATAGAAAGTAGTCGAAGAATAATTATCGCGTCGTTTGGTGTTGACATCCGATCGTAATGGTAGCGTTAGTTTCTTTAGTTTACACAAACACTTGGAGTTCTGGAGCTTATCAAAAATATGCGTGCAATATTTTTCTGCCTCGTAGCCACGCGAGGCTGAAGGCCAGGTAGTTCGAGTGGTTTTTTGTTGCGGACTAAACGGATTCCCAGCTACCTAACAACCGAATCACGACGCCTTAAATGGAAACGAAGAGCCTGCCCGACCGTTAAAGTCGCATGTAGAAAATCTGTATAAACGTCAGGTATAATATCTGCAATTATTTTCCCAAAGATTCCTTTAAACTCAAACCGTATTATAGAATTATACATTTGCGTGTTTGCGAATCCATGACCCTGTGCAAAATGGGAAAGACATTTGCTAATGATACTGTTGTAAATAGGGGATATTTCATGAATGTCAGAAACTTTCACGTTTCGATGCTTTCTTTATTATTTGCTTCTCCCTGTCTTCAAACGTCTACTGCAGTTTAATCTGTCAATGAGAAAGTTACGAAACAACTGACCATGTATCTCTTGGTTTAATTTTTGCTAGACGTTGAGATGTTTGACGAACTTGACGAAACGCACGTAATTCTGTTAAAAAAATCACATAAGAAATAGGCATACTTCTGACGCTTATAGGAAATCCTACCTTAAATCCAAATGAAGATTCCTTTCTTTCTGTCACATATTTATACAATATTTATTGTGACCAAATTTTTAAGCTGCACATGTATTTCATAATTACGACAATTGACGCTTATTCTTTCTTGTATAAAGTACTATTTAATATTTTCCGTTTTCAAACAAATTTGTTTATTATCACTGAAAGTGATTTTAGCAGGGGTAACCGGGCTCCTTCAGGTGCAACGCTAATGCAACGAAAATTAGCGATTGGTTGATTTGGATCACGTGATTCGCGAGGAGGCGTGGGGTAGACCTCGAGTAGGAGTGGCGTTGTCTGGTACTGAGCGGTCGCACTGTAACTTGTTTCCTATCGACTCAAATGAAATTTTCATTTCCTAGTCAGAAGAGTTACTTCTGAGCCTTTCAGTGAAACGAATCGTACTGGGGTACAAGTCGTGCAGCTTTTTTATTTATCGTTGACTTTGAACACGTGTAGCAGAAACTCATGGGTCATGTCGTGGACACCAATGTATTACATACACGCATCGAAATCCAGATTTGTTCATTTACACGCGCGCGAAACAGGGAACCGCTTCCCCCCCCTCTTTCCAATTATTTTCCAACGATCGTTCCGCTTCTTCGTTCCAGTCGTTCCTTTTTAATCGCGAACGCGACGAAAATTAAAGCAGCGCCATCAAACGGAAGTGCAAAAGCCGCGATTTATTAAGAGGACCCCTCGCGCGACGGTGTCACGCGTGACGTAACTTATGGTTGGACAGCGATGCGAACGATACACGGCACGAGAGAATGAATAGCCGTATATAACGAAGGTTATGGTGTTACCGGTGGATGCTGGAGTGGCAGGGTGTCCAGTGACTCCCATGTCGGCTTGTTATCCGGACCGCCCCATCGTTATCTGCAATTACCCCAAAACAGCCCCTAGTTTATAAATTATAGACCATCCCCGTCCCCATCCCCGTCCCCCATCCATATCCCTCCTTCTTCGTTCGTCCGTTCCCGCCTTGTGCCACGAAACCCCCTAGCCCTCTCTCCCTCTCCCCCCCCCTCCTCCCCCGCAGCCTGGGTCGCATCTGTCATCAAACCTGACCAATTACGCTCAATTATCTTGCCAACTTGCCCCTTTTACATCCTGACGAGATCTCTCCCGGTGTCTCGCGACGTGTCGCTGTTACGTGTCGTTACGTCATGCTCCGCAAACGATTTTCGATTTCGTCTCGAGAAGAATACTAACGATCGACGAAGAGAGAAGGTAACAGCCAACGTAAGATCAGGGGAGATTAACGGACGTAATCTTTCCTTACCCGGGGCCCGATCTTTCCAAAAGATGGAGTCGGCCAGTCAGCCAGCCAGCCAGCCAGCCATCCAGCCAGCCAGGGACTGGAGAGATGCACGCGGACGACAATACGATCGGCCTGTTCCACCCATTGTCGCGGAGATTTCAATGGACATTGCGACAATGAACTGTATCGACAACTGTGCGCCGTGTTGCGCAAAGCCCCCCGGGGGGATTGCCCGTTCAACGCGGGCTTGACTGTACTTTTCACGCCCTTCTCCACAGACCGCCACCCGAAATTATTATGTCGCTCGATTTCCCTCCTTCCTCTTCCCGCCGAATCTCACCGTCGAACACGCATCTGCTATTACACCTACGTACTTACCTACGTAGGGGTACACGTGCAAGTTTTAATCCTCCCCCCCAACCCTCTGGCCTAATCGGTTCTCGTCGCCGATCGCGCCAACGAATATCGGGTCAATCGATCACGCAACCAACGAACTTGTATAACAGCCTTTATTTTTATCGGTATCATACAATTTTCTTCGGCACGCGCTAACGTAACTCCTTCGTTCCGCGTAGTTCCGCGTCACGCGTTACGTCGATTCTTACGAGGCTCAAAGTCGCGGATATATATCCGCAGTATAATAGATCAAGCTGATGTTCATTTCGTAGTCGATTCAATTTCCTGCCCGAGTGTGGCCACGCGTATTTCATTGAAATCTTCCTCCTGCTTATTTTAATTACTCTCTTCTCGTAAATTATAACGTGTGTATGTGTGTATATATATATATATATATTTTATTGTTCGCTGACGTGGCGACAGTTGGCTAACGCCTCGCAACGGCGGGAGTCTTTGAAAGTCGCAAGTATCGAACTGCCGAACTTCGATCAACCGCTATTACCTATTGATAATGTTTATAATAAGATTGACTTTTAGCACAAAAATACATTTTTATAATTACATCTAGACCATATTTTCTGCGTGCCGCCGGTAACCGGCGATATCACGTTCCTAGGTATTTGTATCGTATCGAAATATATTCAAACGGACATTGCACGCCATCATCCTACAGAGAGTCGATATATTTCTCGATTCCACGGTGCGCGGCGATTCTGAATGTCCGGAAATGCGTAAAAAGAAACACATTCCTTCGTTCTGCCGACGTAACATCGCGAATCGAGCGCTATCACGTCATTTCACGTTATAGACATGCTGAAGTGAGATATACGATATCCGTAATATATCTCCTCCTCTTCTCGCTCTCTCATTCTCTCTCTCTCTCTTTCTCTCTCTTTCTCTCTTGTTCTCCAAATAGATTTTCAGTGTGTACGTGTGTGTCTGTGTACACGTGTGTGTGTGTGTATGCGTGAGTATGTATGTATGTATGCAGTGTATGTTATATACGTGTGTACATATCCATTAGTATATGCATATATATATTTGTATATATTATACGTGCAATACGTGTGTATAATATAAATGTACACATGTACGTGTGTATGTACACATATGTGTATGTACGTATACATGTATGTATATACACGCGCAAGTTCAACTTTAATACACGCTTGGAAGACAGAGGTTCGTGTTACGCACATATCCCTAATTG